>CANUEP010233227.1:0-60974 GCA_947857235.1 Jatropha podagrica
GCCACATAAATTTATTATAGTTTTTCACTTTTTTATTTCTGACCCAGCTATTTTTTTATATATATATATATATATATATATATATATATATATATATATATATATATATATATATATATATATATATATATATATAGATAATTTCTCATTTTCAAAAGTGATGAACGTTTTATAGATATTGGAAAATTTAGTATAGCCTCCTAATTATATTTTTATTTTAATTTATTAATTACTGATAACTACCAATAATGGTCCGCCACTACCATTAGTGATCAGGGGCTATCACAGTTTATCATTTATTATCCATTTTTCTCACATTTAACAATAAATTTTTAAAATATGAAATTTTTTCAATTATAAATATTTTGTATAGTTTTATAAGTTAAAAATTTAAAATTTTGTAACTAATTTCCAATATTGTAAACGAATAAAGGGAAACAAATTATTTATAA
The DNA here is from genome assembly GCA_947857235.1 of Jatropha podagrica. NCBI lineage: Eukaryota > Viridiplantae > Streptophyta > Magnoliopsida > Malpighiales > Euphorbiaceae > Jatropha > Jatropha podagrica. The sequence goes on from CANUEP010233227.1 coordinate 453, forward strand.
AATATTATTTCGAGAAAAACTTGTTTTTCAGAAAATATTTTTCAATGATATATATATGTATAGTTGTAATGGTAATAATATTTTTTTTTATCAATAACGGTTCTAATTGTATATATTCATCATGTGTGTCTTAAAAAAGAAAAAAAGGTTGCTAGTTACTTTTCCCGGAAAATTCTCTCAACCTTGGTATTGAAAATATTAGTTTCCTACTATTTTCAAACAAAAGCTAAAAGACTAATTCAACCCAATGTACACATAGCATATCCTAAAATCCCTCACTATCAATCCTCTTTCTTTCCTTTACACCAAAAAATTCCAACCTGTTTCCTATCTTTTTCCACCTTTTTTTCTCTAACTCTCTCTCTCTTTCTATACATGTCTAATTTTTCTCTCTGCACCTACCCTTCAAAGTTAAACACAACTCTCTCTCCTAAAGCTGCCGACACCACTGCCACCACCACCACCACCACCACCACCACTCTTACTCCTTTATTCTCTTCCCCTATACACCACAATGGGCAACTGCTGCTCTCGTGGCGAATCCGGGGATGCTCCAGATAGTGACAAGGGAGATAATGGCAATAACAATAACGATGAGAGTAACAATCCCGCCAATGCTGCCCCAGAAAACTCCACCACACCACCGTCTAAGGCGGCCGCACCTTCGCTTTCTTCGGGAAATGCTGCATCCTCTAAGCCTGCCAAGAGTGCTCCTATTGGACCGGTCTTAGGCCGGCCAATGGAAGATGTTAAGTCAGTGTACACTATTGGTAAAGAACTTGGCAGGGGCCAATTTGGTGTAACACATTTATGTACACACAAGTCAACAGGAGAACAATTTGCATGCAAAACAATAGCTAAAAGGAAACTTGTGAATAAAGAAGATGTGGAGGATGTTAAGAGAGAGGTGCAAATTATGCATCATTTAACTGGTCAACCTAACATTGTTGAACTTAAAGGAGCTTATGAGGATAAACATTCAGTTCATTTGGTGATGGAGTTGTGCGCAGGTGGAGAGCTTTTCGATCGAATTATCGCTAAGGGTCATTATACAGAACGTGCTGCTGCTTCTTTGCTTAGAACTATCGTTCAAATTATTCATACTTGTCATTCGATGGGTGTTATCCATAGGGATCTTAAGCCGGAGAATTTTCTTCTGCTCAATAAGGAGGAAAATGCTCCTCTTAAGGCTACAGATTTCGGCCTTTCTGTCTTTTACAAGCCAGGTTTGCTTTCATATCTTTTTGCTGAACATAAATCTGGAAGAAACTTGGTTAATCCAAACACTAACCCGAGCCCACAAGCCCCCTTAGGCCCGTACCTGTATTGGATAGCCAAGTGAAAAACCTAACCAATTGGAATTCCATTTATATATAAGATGCTGAACTTGAGAAGTTTTTTCATTCGAACAGGAGAAGTATTCAAAGACATTGTTGGCAGTGCATATTATATAGCACCTGAAGTGTTGAAGAGGAGATATGGACCAGAAGCTGATATTTGGAGTATTGGGGTCATGTTATATATTCTTCTCAGTGGTGTTCCACCTTTTTGGGCTGGCAAGTTTTAATTTCTTTTTCTTTTCCATTCTTTTTTTAATTTATTCATTTACACTGCCATTTTGAAACTAAGTAATTAAGATTGTTAAAATTAATTTGGTTGATATATAGAATCCGAGCATGGGATTTTCAATGCAATTTTACGTGGCCATATCGATTTTACATCCGATCCATGGCCTTCAATTTCGCCTCAAGCAAAGGATCTTGTTCGAAAAATGCTAAATTCGGACCCCAAACAGAGGTTGACAGCCATTCAAGTTCTCAGTAAGTATATACTTACATATTTTTCCCTAATATTTTCACTTTGCAAAAACAGGGTTCATTAGAAAATACTATTTAAGGTCTAAAATTGCGAATCTTGAAACACTAAAGATCATTGTGTATATTAAGATAAACAGAGTGGCTTATTCGGAAACGTTTTTAATTTTGTTTATTTGGTTTTCCTTGTTTAGGTCATCCATGGATCAAGGAAGATGGAGAAGCTCCTGATACTCCTCTTGATAATGCAGTAATGAGTAGGCTCAAACAATTTAAAGCAATGAATAATTTCAAGAAAGTTGCTCTAAGGGTAATAATTAATGACTTGACCTATTTATTTAAAAGAAGCAAAGTAATTAATTAACATAAAATAATTTTGTCAATCTTTATTTATAAATATATATTTGCATAAAATCTGTAGGTTATTGCCGGCTGTCTATCAGAGGAAGAAATTATGGGATTGAAGGAGATGTTTAAGGGCATAGACACTGACAACAGTGGCACCATTACACTTGAAGAGCTGAAACAAGGACTTGCTAAGCAAGGAACAAAACTATCAGAATTTGAAGTCAAACAACTTATGGAAGCTGTAAGATTAATTCTTCCATTTTCATTAATTTATTTCACCATTTCTCGATACATTACAACTATTTAAAGAGAAAAAATGCCAAACCCTGAAATTTTACCCTATGAGACAGACGCTTGATTAGTTGTGGTGTATCGACCAAGACTAAGAACTGAAGCAAACATTGGTTATTTATAAGAACCATCTAATGCATTTTCTTAATAAAACGTATCTTATGTTTCTTGATAGATTAGGAAATTGAACACTGATCACTGTTATAAGGCAGACACTGAAGACCAAGATAAAAAGTGAAGCAATATTGGGATAGTTGTGTTATATATAATATTATCAGAACAATTTAATGCATTTTCTCCCTTTTTTTTTATGAAAACAGGCTGATGCAGATGGCAATGGAACTATAGATTATGATGAGTTTATAACAGCGACAATGCATATGAACCGAATGGATAGAGAGGAACATCTTTACACAGCCTTCCAGCATTTCGATAAAGATAACAGCGGGTAAAGACCAACTAACATTAACTCAAATTTGTTTCATTAATATTTCATAATCATTCTAATTTATCCGTGTATGCTTAACTTTTACGTTCAGATTTATCACAACTGAAGAGTTAGAACAAGCACTCCGTGAGTATGGAATGCAAGATGGAAGGGACATCAAAGAAATCATTTCTGAAGTTGACGGTGACAATGTAATTTCCAAAATCTTTTATCTTCTTCGTGTCTATTCTTTCTATTTTTCCTATCTTCAATTACCCATATAAAAGCACCATTTGAGCCGATAAGGTATAGTTTCCAGCTACGGGTATACTAATTCAATATTATAACTGAAACGCTGAAAACTGATATTTCTGTTTGTTAGCGTATTGGTTGTCAGCTAACGACAACTACCTGCAATCTCTGAATCAGACAGGCTCTAAAATCTTTTACTACGAACCCATTATTTTACTTCCACTAAAGAGTGAAATATTATTGTTGTTGTATCAGGACGGAAGAATCAACTATGATGAATTTGTGGCAATGATGAGAAAAGGAAATCCAGAAGCTCCAAAGAAGAGGCGTGATGATGTATTTGTTTGATTTGTGTTATCAAATGGTGCATTAATTGGTGGAGGACATTACAGAAAGCTTATTATATATATTGGTGAACCTTTGCATTTCAAGTAATGAAGGAAAGCTAAGCTAAGTTAAGAGAGCATGCACATATAGTAGAGGCTTGGATGATGAAATATTTTGATTTGATGAAGGGAGGGGATTCTTGTGAGGTTTGTATAAGAATGAAAAAAAAAATTTACTGTTTGAGGGTAGTGAAAAATTTGATGGGTGTTTGTTGGGTAGTTCTCTCCCTTGTGAAAATTGTAAGATGAAAAGAGAATTAATACTTAGGAATTCAATGGTGCTTTTTAATTATTGAATGTACTATTATCCAATTTAGGGAGTACATGTGAAGGATTATTGCCGCTAACTTGCTAATATAAAAAACTAGCTAGGGTTTCTTTTTTTTCTGAATTAATGCAACTTAATTAATTAAATCCTCCCTTTAAATACTTATTTCTCAAACTATTTATCACTTGAAATTGGCATCCTCAAAAACATGATAAAACAATGGCAAGATATACAAATTCATCCTTGTATTTTACATAAAATTTTTTGTAGCATATGGATTTATTTTGCCCATAAAATTATGAATTTGAGTAATCTTACACACACCTCTACATACGAGTAACAATAATTTTTTTTGATGCTTTTTTGGCTTTAATATATACAGATCATTGATTTGATTTATAGATACTACAATTTTTAAAATAATAATTTTCATATTTTTCTATTGCCTAATAAATGATTATGTGATGTAATTTTTCAAATCGAAATATTTTTAATAAAAGATTTTGTAAGTTTATTCATTTAATCCCCTATCATTTTATAAGCCGGATACAAGATTTTTAATTTAAAATATGAGGTGAATATTTTATTGGTAGGCAAAAAAATTAATTAATTTATTGTTTCTCTAATTTGCATCCTCTTTTCTTCTTCCACTCACTTGAATCCCTATCCATATTTCTGAAAATTCAGACACTTCAATTTAAATCAAATGCTTAATTTATTAGTATTTCTTGGATATAATACTACTACTTGATACTTTTGATACCTACACCCATTCATTACAGTATTCAATAAAAGTTAATTTTTAAAGCTAAGTAAAAAATTGAAGTCCAAGTTGAAATAAAAATACAAACAATTTTTTTTATCAACAACAAAAATTTTTTTTATTAGGATTAAAAAAAAATTCCCATTTTCAAGAATTTAATCCAAATCAATATACAAATAATAAGGTATCTGTATTAAAAACATCAGGAAAGGATAAACTATATAACTGCAATTATTATTGCACCATTGATTAAGTTACTAATACAAAACAGTATCTTGGGGAGGGGAAATAAAACATCAGTTTACTATTATTGTTTGGTAAATTCTTTTACCAAGTGCTTTTTCTCACCTCCCATTGAACAATTACATAAAAGACTAATTTCTTTTAGGCTAGAAGGTGATTATGTTTAAAGTCCTCTCTAAGATGCTAATTTCACGATTCGATATGCAGTCAAGGTGGGATCTAGTACGCTTCAATCACTAAACCAAACTATCTTGGGTCTTAGTTTACTATAACTGATAAAGAAGCTTATATACAAAAGTATTAAAGAACAGAATTCTGGTTATTTTCTGAAGATTGAAGCTCGTCTTGCATAGCGAATCTCCATTGATCATATTTAGAGGCTTGGATATGAGAAGTAGGTTCAGTGATGGATGGAATTTGTAAAAGAAATGATTTGTATGGGGCTGAAAGTCTCTATCATAAGAAAGACAATGCTTAAGAGGGTGAGATGTGAAACAAGAAGAAGAGGTTTTAGGTAAGTGATAAGCATTCAAAAAAAAATGGTAGCTTATGAAGTCTAGAACTTCTCCTAAGATGAGAAGTGAGATTATTAACAGGAAAAAAATTATTAGAGATATCTGGAAGGGGAAGAACAGAAGTGTTATTGGGATCAATACCATCAGAAGATAAAGCAGGAGGAGAAGATGTATTTTTGTGGATTGGAGAAGGAAGAGATGAATTAGAATTATTTCGAGAAGAACAAGGAGAAAGAAAATTGGAGGGAAAATAAGAAATAAAATCTGATGAATTATCAACAGGAGGAGACAAACCAATGTCAGGAGCAACATGAGAATCAAAAGGAAAAATAGTTTCTTGGACGACAACATCTCTTGATGAAAATGAAACTATTTTTGGGCAAAGAAAACCTCAGTTTATTATTACTGTTAAGAAAGCTTATATACAAAAGTATTATAACAGTACCAATGTTGAGGAAAGAGTGGTTGAGACACCTTCTCCCTTAATTAAAGGTCTCGGATTCAAGCTTTGGATATAGAAATTGTCACCGTGTGAGAGTCGCTTCTACGTACCCCTACTTGAGCCGGATGTAGTCAGAGCATATGAACTTTCGGATACTGATAATTTATAGACCAAAAAAAATTTTATTCAGTTGTCATGTAAGTGACTTCTTTACTTTGAGCTTCTAATATTTTCTTCTGATCTTTAGCTTGATCGTTATTAAATATTTAACATGTTTTATGCACAATAATTGAGAAAAAGAAACAAAATTATTAATGTTAATGGTAATAACATTTTTATTGTTTTAAATCAAGTTACTATTGTCGATAGTAACACTGTGTGTGCACATCTGTATGAGGAAAACAGAGATGATATTCTCATTTCTGCAAAACAAAATAGCCAAAAGGAAAGGGAAAAAAAAAAAAAAAGAAAAAGCAAAAGCAAAACAAGAGGATGAAAGAGTAGGGAGGCTAAAGCAGATAGAAATGCTGAAGAGAAGGGGGGGGAAAAAATCAAATCGATCTAATAGCTAAGAATTCTTTATCTATCTATCTATCAATTTGCATATGATTTATTATTATTTGATTTAGTTATCTATTTATTATTATTGGTATGATTAAGATTATGATTGATATAATTTTAATTGAAGATCCATTTCAAGATCATGGTTTTAGATAGGTTTTCGCCATAGAGCAAATTGTTATTAATATTATCATTGATTTTTTTTATGACGTGCATTGTACGTTATTATTACTCTTTTTGTATTCATGTTTATTTTGTATAATATTAAGTTTTTAAAATTTTTTTTTCTAAACTTTTATAATATTAAAACATGATTTCATATTAGTATTATATAAATATAAAGACTAATTAATGAAAATTCAAATTAAAATATGTTAAAATTTTTAACCAATTAATCTTATATTCAAATAACTTTACATAGCTAATTAAATAGATAAATGGACAAATTGGATATGTGGGAAGAGATGGATCTTCACCAAACGCATTTATAAAGAGGGACAAAGAGTTTTAATTGTGATTAAATCCCAAATTAATAGGGGTCCCTCATGGTAAAATCCGAATAACGATAGTTTACACTAAAAGAATAAACATATGAACTCCACTTTTAGGAACTACAAGACTTTGAATAGTCATTTTTATTCCTAATATCATCATCAATTATAAATTCTCAAGTATCCACTTACTATAAAAAAAATATAGTAAGTAGCAAATTGAGTTTTCAATAGATAAAAAAAATACAATAATCAGAAAAAAAAATCAAATATAGCCAAAATGAAATGGATTTCATATTTCTAAAATTTATAAAGAATAATAAAATAAAAAATTATTCCTTTTTTCAAAGACCATAGCATTCAAAGCTATATATATATAATCCTGAAGAAAAAAAAAGCTGACGTGAAACTCCCATATTTGAGTATTGTTTTTTATTTTTTATTATAAATTTTCTATATTTTTAATAATTTTTCTATATTTTTATTTTTATATCTATATATATCTATATCTAAAATTTAAAATTTTGAATAATTAAAACTTTAAAATTTTTAAATTATTGATTTTAAAAAACTTTGAAACTTTGAAGTTTTGAATTTAGAACTTTAAAAACTTTGAATTTTTAAATTTAGAATCTTAAAAATTTTTGAATTTTTTTTCTTATCAATATACCTATATATACCTCTTTCAATAATTATTTTTACAATGATTTTCTTCTTATCTTTTATCATTTGTTTCAATTATTTTGTTTTAATTTTATAGATTTTGTTTCTTTTCATGTATATGTTAATATTGTTTTTCAGATTTTAATTAGCAAAAAGATGAAAAATACAACTTCAATCTTTATAAATACCGAATCTTTTTCTCCAACTACAGTAATGTTAGTTTAATTCTTTGATTCCTTTTTTATAATTTTTCAATTTTATAAAATGATCTGTATATAGAAAGAAAAGTATGCAGGAAGAAGAGAATATATAGTAAAGATATGAGCGGAAAAATGATTGATATCAATTAAATCTCATTACTTTGATAATTTATTTTTTATCTTAGTACAATTAATTTTATAATGTTCAATATATATGTTATGAATTTTTTTCAAGTTATTTGTGTAGTTTTTATACTTATAAATGAAATGTCAGTTTTATTTATTATTATCATTATTATTATTATTTTACTATTTTTTTTTTTGCTTCCTAAGTAGGAGGTTAAAAAGAAATCTAAATATTAAATTTAATAAATAGATTTAAAATAACAAAGGGAGCTAATAAAATAACATCTACTAAATTAAAAAAATAAATTTAATAAATTAAAAAGATAGATAATTGATGTTCTTATAATTTAAATTTAAATTTTATTATTTAAATATTAAAAAATTATATATAATGATCATATTTTCAAATTAATATTCATTTATGATAATTATTTATATCTATATTCAATTTTGAATTTTTTTATTAGATCATTTAAGATATATTTTTTTAAAATTTAAAAATTAGTGCTTATTTAAAATAATTATCTATATTCATATTTGATTTGACTATTTAATTTTTTTCCATCTATTTACAATAATTTTATATTTTTATATCTATATATCTTTATTATTATATTTATGTGGTTACTCTATTTTTTATATAAATATTTATCTTATATGTATAAAAAAAAATTTAATATAATGTACGATAATAAAGTAATAAAATAACCCGGGCTAGCGCGGGCTTTGGCCTAGTTGATAATAATTAAGAAAAATACATATTCCCTCCCATTTTGTTTACGTGTATTAACAAAATAAGTGCATTAAGAATTTAATTAACAAAAGTCATTTTATCATTTTTTACCTTTAACGAATATATTAATAAAAATTTATTATTTAATGAAGGATTATAAAGGTTATAGAAATGCTGTTGGATGGATTTTGCAAAAGAAAAAGAGACCTTGGCATCGTGGAAATATTTTAACAAGTTAGACTCTCGTCTCCTCTTTTATCTCATGTTAGTTTCTACCGTATTAAGAGAAATAAGAATCATTTTGCTGATTCTCTTGCAAAGAAAGGAGTTAGAGGCAGAAAATGTTCTTAGCTTAGAGTTAATGTTTACTTTCGATTTCTTTTTATTTATGTACTCTCTTTTCTTAACTCAAGAAAATGAGTAATTCTTGTTTGTTTTATTTTGATCTGTTTTGGTTTCTAGGCTTTTTTACTTAATAATTTTGAGTTCGGTTTGAGTATATAGAGAAAAGTTTGATGGCTGGAGTTTAGTTGCCTGAAAATGTTAAGTTATTTCTAGTTTATATTAATAAAATAAATTAATTTGCTCATAAATAAAATATATCAAAAGAGAACTAATAGTTAGGAATTTAATGGTGCTTGTTAAGTATTGTAATTACCATTGAGTGTAATATCTAGAGAGAAAATGTCTGTAAGAACTGATAACCCTTCCCCCTTCAAAATCACTTTCATCTACTTCTGCAATTTCCTTGATTCTTGACATGGTTCTAGCTTGACAAAAGTCTTCAAGAGATTTGGTACTGTCAAGTATGTATTTATTTCAAGCAAAAGGAACGAGATGAAGTAGTGATTTGGTTTTGTTAGATTTATCAACATGATAAACATCAACAAGTTAGTTCAAGAGATTGCTAATGTTCGGATAGGAACCTACAAGATGTGCGCTAGAGAGGCAAGATTTGCTAGAAACCCAACAAAGAAGAATAGTAAGAATGAAAGAAGCGACTTTAAAGAGAAAACTTGAAGACGTTTTTTCAACCATAGCTTGAGAGACGATAAGAGGTATAAGGACATGGTGGTTAATGGTATAAGACCTTCAAGCAAAATGTTAAGAATGCAGTGACATATGCTGCTGTCAAAGTAGCATTCCTTTTGTTTTATTTTTATTGTTTAATGAGCTGATATTTTGTTCAGTCCTGATTATCAATTTGTGGTGGAGCTTCTTTTTAGGGAGACAGACTCTCTTAATTCTAGGGAAGTAAGTATTGATTTGTGTTTTTTTTAAAACACACTTTTGTAAGTCCATATATTTTTAATGAAATGAAAAAGCTGTAGAAGTTCTAGCCTTCACGTTTTTCTTTCTTCTCTGCATAAAACCAAAAGCCAAAGAAGGCTGACAAATGGTATCAGAGCAATCTAATCTTTGAGGGACTGTGGAAAAAGAAAGAGAGAAAACCAGTAAGAAAGCTCACTACAAAGATCTTCAAACACCTAAGAATTTTATTCAATGGCTACCAATAGTATAGTTCAAATTTCTCTTCCAATATTTTCTGGGGAGAATTGTTATATATGGGTTGTTAAAATGAAAGCTTATTTGAAGGGTCTGATGTTATGGGATGCCATTGAATTTGATGTAGATCCTCCTCCCTTACCAGAAAATCCCACCTTAGCTTAAATTAGGCAAAATGAAGAAAAAGTTGCTAGAAAATTTAGAGCCCTGAGTTGTATGCATTCAGCTATTACTGAAACTATTTTTACTAGAATTATGGCCTGTGAAACTGCTAAGGAGGCCTGGGACAAGCTGCAAGAAGAATTTCAAGGGAGTGCAAAAATAAAGCAAATGCAACTCTTAAATTTGAGAAGAGAAATTGAACTCCTTAGAATGAAAGACACGGAGGGTATCAAAGAATACATTGATTGGGTGATGAAGGTGGTTAATCAAATGAGATTATTGGGTGAGGAGCTGCCAGAGAAAAGAATCGTTGAACTGGTCATGGTGAGCTTACTTGAAAATTTGGATTCTAAAATCTCTTCTTTTGAAGACTCTTATGATCTTTCATCTCTTACACTTTCTCAACTCTCAAATTCTTTGCAAGCTACAAAGCAAAGAAAAGTGTTTAGACAAGAGACTATTGTTGAGGGAGCTCTTGTGGCAAATCATGCCATTAAAGCTCAACCATCAAATTATAAGATCTCAGGTGAGAAAAAGAATAAAGAGAAGAAAGATCAACATAGAAGCAAATTCAAGGGAAGGAGAGGCAACTATCCTACTTGTCCTCATTGCATCAAGAGAAATCATAATGGAAATTACTATTGGTATAGGCCTGGAGTTCAATGTAGGGCTTGTAAACAGTTTGGTCACATAGATAAAGTGTGTCCTAACTCTCAAAACAGCAAAATGAGGATGCATAAGCTCAAGTAGCTAAGATTAAAGAACCTCAAGAGGAGAGTCTTTTTATGGTAACAACTACAGAAGAACCATTTGCAAGAAATAAATCAAATTTATGGCTTTTGGATAGTGGTTGTACACACCCTATGACCTCCAACTTGGGCATTTTCAAGGGGTTGGATAGAAGCTATACCTCTAAAGTGAGGATTGGTGATGGCAGGCTGGTTGATGTCAAAAGAAAGGGTGCTGTTTATGTTACCACTCCTTCAGGTATAAAAATTTTAGACGATGTTTTGTTTGTTCTTGAGATAAATCACAATCTTATTAGTGTGGGTCAGCTTCTAGAAAAAAATTATGCTTTGTTTTTTCATAAAAAGAAAGTTGGTGTAATTAATTCAATCAGTACAAAGCTTTTCTCGGTCAATATGCAAAAAAGAAGCTTTCCATTAGAATGGAAGCAAATTGAAATTGAGATACAAGCTTTTACCAGTATTGAGGATGAAACTTATTTGTGGCATAAAATTTTTTATCACACCAATTGTGCCTTCCTCAAACAATTGAAAAGAAATGGTGTTGAATATGCCAATGATTTATGAGCACATAGATATATGTGGAGTTTGTCAAATTGGTAAACAAAGCAGGACGCTGTTTCCAGCTAATCAAGCATGGAGAGCTATTGAAAAGCTCCAACTGATCCACACTGATGTTTATCGGCCTATGAGCATTTCTTCATTAAATGGCAACAAATATTTTCTTCTATTTATTGATGATTTTTCAAGGTATTCCTAGGTCTATTTTTTAAAACAAAAATCTAAAGTATTTAAAGCTTTTCAAAAGTTCAAAGCTACAGTAGAGAATCGGAGTTCCAATTTAATCAAAACTCTAAGATCAGACAATGGAACTGAGTTTACAACCCATCAATTTCAATTATTCTTGCAAAAAGTTGGCATTCATCATCAATTTTCTGTCACTTACACTCCACACCAAAATGGTGTAAGTGAGAGAAAAAATTGATCTATTTTAAACATGGCCAAGTGTCTTTTGTTTGAAAAAGAGCTTCCTAGAGAGCTATGGGCTGAAGTTGTTAACACAACAATTTATTTACAAAATAGGCTGCCAACAAAAGTGATTGAAGATAAGACTCCTTATGAAGCTTGGACTGGAATCAAACCTTCAATTTCTCATCTGAAGGTATTTGGAAATATTTGCTACTCTCATGTCTAGATGTGAAAAGGGACAAACTAGATCAAAGAGCTCAAATTGGTTTACTTGTGGGATATAGTAGCAATGTAAAAGGCTATAGAGTTCTAGATTTGAAGACAAAGAAGATATTTGTGTCTAGAGATGTCAAAGTTGATGAGAGAGCTACTTGGAGTTGGGAGAAATCTGAAGTTATTAATGAAAATCAAATTTCAAAATAAGGAATTTTACCTCAAGAAGATGCAATTCAAAATGAAGATGAATTTGATTCTGATGATGAAAATCAAGTTGTGAGAGGCATAAGGGCACTTGAAGACATTTATAACAGATACAATATAGCATTGCTGGAACCTGTTGATGTAGAAGAAGCACTAAGGGTTCCCGAATGGAAAGAAGCTATGCAGGAGGAGTTGAAGCTGATAAACAAAAATGACATTTGGCAACTTGTTAATAGACCCGACAATAAGAATGTAATTGGAGTGAAGTGGGTGTTTAAACTCAAAATGAATTCTGATGGTTCAATCAACAAACACGAAGCTAAATTTGTTGTAAAAGGATATGCTCAGTAGTATGGTGTAGATTTTTCTGAAACCTTTGCTCCAGTAGCAAGGTTTGATTCTATCAGGCTAATTCTTACCTTGACAGCCTAAAAAGGTTGGCAAGTTTTCCATTTAGATGTAAAATCTACATTCTTGAATGATGATTTATTAGAAAAAAATCTTTATAGAGCAGCCACTAGGTTTCATTGTTGAAGATGCAACCGAAAAAGTTTATTTATTAAGTAAAGCCCTTTATGGCTTGAAACAGGCCCCTAGAGCCTGGTATTATAAAATTGATGATTATTTGCTTAAACTGGGATTTGATAAAAGCTCCAATGAAGCAACACTTTATGTTAAGAATGGAGGAAATGAGCTTCTTATGGTGTCAATATATGTTGATGATCTTATGGTTATTGGTAGAAATCTTAATGAAGTTGAAGACTTTAGAGATGATATGAAGAGAATTTTTTAAATGAATGACTTGGGCAAAATGTCATATTTTCTTGGGATTGAGATAAATCAATCTCCATTAGGAATTTTTATTTCTCAAAAGAAGTATGCAAAAGAATTACTTAAAAATTCTCTCTCTCAAATTGTCAACCAGTAAGCACTCCTGCAGTTAATGGTCAAAAACTCAGCAAAGAAAATGGCTCATCTCCAGTTGATGCTACAATTTATAGAAGTTTGATTGGTTGTCTTCTGTATCTTATTGCAACTAGACCTGATATTATGTATGCTGCCAGTATCCTTTCAAGGTTTATGAAGTCTCCTAGTGAGGGTTTATGAAGTCTCCTAGTGAGATTCATTTCAAGGCTGCAAAAGGAATTCTGCGTTACATTCAAGGTAGTGTAGGATTTGGTGTGTTTTATAGAAGAAACACTGCTGTGAAATTGTTGGGATTCACAGATAGTGATTGGGCAAGTTCACATGATGACATGAAGAGTACCTCAGGATATTATTTTACAATTGGTTCAGGTGTGGTGTACTGGAGTTTAAGAAAGCAGAGCACTGTGGCTCAATCATCAGCTGAAGCTAAATATATTGCCTCCTCTGCAGCTATAATCCAAGCCTTATGGCTTAGAAAAGTTATCAAAGATTTAAAGCATCACCAACATGGAGCTACTGAGATTTTGTGTGATAATAAGTCAGCTGTTGCTATGGTTAAAAATCCTGTGTTCCATGAAAAAACTAAGCATATTAAGATCAAATATCATTTTATAAGGGAAGTTGAAAGAAGTCAAGAAATTCAACTATTACATTGCTCCTCTGAAGATCAATTAGCATAAACTTTTTACAAAAGGACTACAGAAATTCAGATTTGAAGCATTAAGAAAAAAAACTTGGAGTTTGCAGCAGTCCATATGTCAAGGAGGAGTGTTAAGAATGCAGTGACATATGCTGTTGTCAAAGTAGCATTCCTTTTGTTTTATTTTTATTGTTTAATGAGCTGATACTTTGTTTAGTCCATAAATTTTTTGAGAATTCAGGAAGTTTAGTCTTGATTATCAACATGTGGTGGAGCTTATTTTTAGGGAGACAGACTCCCTTAATTCTAGGGAAGTATTGATTTGTGTTTTTTTAAAACACACTTTTGTAAGTCTATATATTTTTAATGAATTGAAAAAGTTGTAGAAGTTCTAGCCTTCACGTTTTTCTTTCTTCTCTGTATAAAACCAAAAGCCAAAGAAGGCTAACACAAAACTAATGTTGATATGATAAATGAAACCCTGCTTCAAGGGCATGCTGTTAACAAGAATATGGTCATTTGGGTTTCATTTGAGTTGGCATCTTCAAAAGATAATAAGGAATGGTTACAAAGGTGTAGAGTTGGATGGTTACACGACCCTTCTCATTTTTTTCATGTTAGAAACGAGCTTAAACTCTTTTATCAAGCAATTTCAATAGGAGGCAAGAGGGTTTTTCTTCAATTCAACTCAATAGAAGAGCTTAATACCTTTGCAAATATTGAGGCATTACCTTCTCAATGGTTTTCTCGCTACAAGGCCTAGAGTTCAAACTCCATTGTTGGTAGGGATCGTATGACTTGGAATTGTTATGAAGAGTTCCATTATCTATATGTTCTGAGGAGTTTTTTTCTTTTGTAAAAATTGGTTCTTCATTAAGATTTTGTATTAAACTAGATGATGATACCAAAATCAGTGCAAGCTGGATGCTGGATCATTTTGGTATCTACAAAATTCTCAAATTATATTAATTCTTTCTTGAAGGTGAAAGCGGACGAAAATATTCATATGGTCAAAATTATAAAAGAAAATTTAGTTAGTCCACTTGATCTAGATGGAAGTAAAGTAGAAATCTATAATCAATTGTGGGAAAAAGAATATGTTGGCATGCTCCAATGATTAATTCTATTAGAAGTGGAATAGACAAGCAAAAGGAAGTCATAGAGTCACACAAGACAGCAATTTCAAATTCCTTATTCAGAATGGAGGATTATTCCTTAGAAAGGCAAGTAAAAGCCACGTTGGACCCATGTTTATTGTGAAATGAAAAGACACCGTTAATGATTAAGAGTTCATATTGAACAGAAGCTTGTTGGAGGACTACTTCCCTAAGATAAAACATGACATAGACTCCAAGGTTATCATGGGTTATGAGGATACTAATAAGGCCCATACAAATTCAATCCAACTCATTTAATGAACTTTGGCCAATAAATCAAAATGCCAATTTTGTTTCAGATAATTTATCTCATTATAATTTTGCAAATACAAACTTAGTTCCCAAAGACATAATAGAGGCCTAAATTTCATTGGTTACAAATTATTACACAGCAAATCAAAGAAGCAAAATAAGAAGAATACTGATGATGGTGAGACGATGGTTGCGCAAGCAATTTTCAAGAGCAGCCAAGTGAGAAATCAGTAGAAGCTAACAAGACATGGGATTTGGGTAAGAGTATTGGCTTGGTTTACAATGGGGATGAAAAGGATATGGTGGATGAGATCTTAGAAGTGCTTCAGTAAGTTGTTCTTCTAATATGTGGTTTTGGTTATCATTATTGTTCTAATTATGGTACCAAGAATGATTTCATCGAATGTTAGAGGCTTGGGTAAGAAAGGAAAGATAGGGCTATTAGAGGATTATTGAATTTAGAAAGGGCTAATGTTCTCTTCCTCCAAGAAATAAAGAAAGCTGGATTGAAAAGTTATTTTGTGGACAAATTACAGAACAATAAAAATTGCGAATGGCTAAATGTTGATTTAGGCCCTCAGGCGGTTTACTCACAATTTGGGATAACTCTGTGTTTTCCAAAATTGATGTTTTGAAGAGAAATATTTTTCTAACGATTTCTGGTTTCTTTTTAAACAATGACATCAAATACAAGCTAATCAATGTATATGCTCCTACAGATCAAAATGCAAGAAAGAAGTTATGGGTGAAACTTCAAAATATCATTCAAATTATTGATGGTTGCCTTTGTGTGGTAACCGTAATTTTCGCAAGTGTACGAAATCGCAATAAGTAATGAAGAGTGAGTAAAATATCGTCCCACAAAAATTGTATACCAAGTACTAAAATTATTTTAATTTATTATTATTTAAACGATAATAAATAGGGTATTTGTAAAAGTCAGTAAAATAAGATAAAATAGTATAAAAGAATTTAAATAAGACTTAATTTATGAAAAGAAATCAAGGTTTAAAACTATTAGGGATATTGACTTCACTTAACTCTATCCAATTTATTTTTATTAGTTTGTTAATCAATTTTAATTGTTCAAATAGGGAAAACAACCCTAAAGTCACTAACAAGCTCTCTCGATGTATTGTTAGTTATTTTAATCCCATTATTTGCCTATCTCCCAATAGTCCAACTAAATATGAATTAAATCACTAATTTTTATGGTTTGTTCAAGAATTCATAACCTAAGGTAATTAAATTATGAAAACTCACTATGAGTCAAACCATATAGCTTCCGCATCAAGTTATTATTCCCATGCAATTTATTACCCTTTTCTTATCCAAAAATCCTTTTGCCAATAGTGATTAAAGAAATAAATCAATCCAGGGGATAAAATCTACCTGGAAGGATTAAGTTCAATAATAAATTATAACATGAATAAAGAAAAACAAATCTAATATCATAAATTGGGGTAGAAGTTAAGCTACATCAATTCCCTAGTATGAGAGTTTAGTTCGACATAGTAACTAGATAAAACTCAGTAAAATCTAAAAATAATTCCATAAATAATAAGAATTAATGAAAATAAAAATGAGATCAAGAGTTTAGAGATAAAAACTAGTCAAATAATACCGTAGACAGCTCTCTTGATTCTTTACACAACTTGATTGCTTGAATTCTTACAAAGAGAGAAAACTAAGAAAAGAATAGAATCCAGATTTGAAATCTAAAATTCAATGAAAAATCGATTGATACCCTACTTGCTGCAGTGATCTTTCTTTATATAGACTTCATAGGGTATCTTTGAATCCAAGTAGGAAACTAATTTGAATTAGATTCCTTTTTTGTTTAGGAGTCTTCTTTCATCAGGTTGAGCTTGAGCAATGCTTGAGATGAGTCCTTTTAGTATTTCCATGCAGCCCATGCAAAGGCCACTCCCATATCTCATATTTACACGGACTGAATAACAAAATTCGGCCCGATTGACTTTCTAGTAGATGCCACGGCCGTGGCACTGCATGGCTTGCTCGTGTACTTTTTTGACTTGGCCTTGTTGTGCTTTTAGACTTCCAATTTCAGCCCCAACCTTCTTTGATACAATTTTTGGCTATTTTTCTACTAAAAACCCTTCAAATCAAGTTTATCAAGAATCACGAGAAATTACTAAAAATATAAACAAATCTAAATGAAAAATAATCAAAGTAATAAAAAAATGCTAAAATTTCCAATACAAACTAAGGTAAAAATACTATAAAAATATGGCCTATCAAAATTCTCTGAACTTAAACCATTGTTTGTCCTCAAACAACAAAATTTGAAACAGAACAAAACTAAACAAGACAAAACAAAGCAAAACTAGCTTAATATGGTTGAAGATAATTATTCACAATCTTAAAAATATCAAAAATCTATTAACATGAAAATAAATCAAGTGTTTTCTATGCTAACTATATTTTTGCAAAAATTTAAACTCTTAACAAAACACAT
This sequence comes from Jatropha podagrica, assembly GCA_947857235.1. Lineage (NCBI taxonomy): Eukaryota > Viridiplantae > Streptophyta > Magnoliopsida > Malpighiales > Euphorbiaceae > Jatropha > Jatropha podagrica. The sequence continues at coordinate 18,234 of CANUEP010233227.1, forward strand.
TCCCTGGTATGAATATAAATTATTAAGACTTCAACACTAATAATTTATCAAATTATGATAAAGAACATATGAATTTTCCCAAAATTTATTAACCTTTGAAATATAGATGATGAATTTAAGTTCAACATTCCCATAGGCAAAATTAGTTATTCCTTCTCCACAATTTTAAGTGCTACACTATTATAAAGATCAAAATGTCTTTTACTAAGATTGTAATGGGGCTTATGGGATTGATTTAGTTAAGTAAAAAAAATGGATATAGAAAATCAAAGAGTGCAAAAATATTTAATATTAAAATTTTGATTTCATAAAAACATAAACCTTTATTCTCAATGGGAGATTATCTTAGAATTTCTCACTAGCTTATTACTAGAGATGTTTTTGGCAAGGTCTTTTTATAATGCTTGAGTAAATTTCCTCCTTGCTTAAGATTTCCCCAAACTTGAGTTTTTGATTATTTTTCTTTTTCTTGGGGTGCTTCTCTTTTTCTTTTCTTCTAATTTCTCCACTTGCAAGTGTTTGTATAAAAATATCTCGCTTTTTATTTTCTTACTATGTTTCAATAAAATCAAATCTTCAACTATATATGATTTCACTTGGGGTAAAAGTTAAAAATAGGTTTAATGGCTAGGTTGTAATATGGGTAAACAAGAAAAATATTGATTTATAGGCTTCAAATTGGTTGTAAGGATTATAATTAATTTAGGGTAGTCTAGGCTAAAATATATAGTTTAACAAGGAATGCCTAAATCATCTCTTTTTAATGTGAGCACTTTAAAAATTGTCTCAAAAGAATTTCCAATTTGGTTCTAGGAATGCCAAGATTAATTAAATTTTAATAAAAACATATATATATATATATATATATATATATATATATATATATATATCATAATAATTTCAAAATTGGGTGTTTACAGCTTAAAAACAAATATCTTCACCAAAGAATATTATTAAGTTAAAAAGTTCAAATTTAAACTAAAACATGCCATAATAGAAAACAACTAAATTTATAATCAATTTATTAAATTATGATAATTTTTAATCTTGATTATAATAATTCCAACCACATTAAACCAATAAAAGAACAAAAATTTTAACTAAAATTTCATTTCCCCAACTTAATCTAGCACATTGTCCTCAATGTGAAAAATTATATGATTATTGTAAATTAAATTCATGCCTCAACACATAATGGAAGAATTATGAAGGAAAGATGGTTTGAAAACCTGTTACCACCATTGTATTGAGGAAAAAGATGAATTATGAACTAGAATGCAATGGCTAGAAGTTGAAAAAGAGAGAAACTAAATAAAACATAGTTAGTTTAGAAAATAAATAATTCAAACTGAAATAACTAAAACATAAATAAAAATAGAATTAAAAAAAACACAAAGACAATGACTAAAAACAACAAATGAAATAAGGTCTCAATCTATAGGAGGAGGCTATAGCATCTGGATTATCATTTAGAGTTGGTTAGTCAATCCTGTATGTTGTAGTTACATGGTCTCAAGATGGGAGTCGATGCTTCCATAAGATATGTCCAAACTAGTGAAACTATCGGACATGGTTGTCTCCATTCTCTCCATTCGACTATCGAACAAGTCCATTCGAGAGAGGATGTGGGCTAGCACCACATCGGTCTCCGCCTGTGCTGCTGCATGGGAAGGACCTGCACCAGAAAAAGAAGAAAACGTAGGAGGTAAACCCCTTATGTTAGCTTCTCTTAATTCGTCTCCACCTCCAGCCTCTCCTTCCTCCTGAACTTCCCCTCCAACTTCAGGTTGTTCATCCATCCTAGCCAAACGATATGTATCACCATCCCTAACTACCATTCTCATTCTCAACATCATATCAATGTCCAACTGGGTGTTCTTTCCATTGTCTGGCACTACATAGGGAGACCTATCTAGGTTAAAGGCCCTAAGGTATATCCCGATCCTTATGATAAAACTCTCCACAACTATACTACCTATATTTCCTTTTGCAACTTTTCTCCACCTTACACCCAACTAATATCCTGCGTTCAACCTAATGCCATTGTCAATAGCCCATAGAAAATATAATTCGTTCACCCCAACTACACCATCACTCTCCTTCCTACCAAAAATTGTATGGGCTAAAAACCTATGAATGTAACGATAGGCTAGGTTTCTAAGATTGGAAGCTTTGACACCTTTAGAGTTATACCCACGTAAACCCGTAAGTTGTTCCCATGCATCATTTTCACCAAAATTTGAGGGTACACAATGGCTAGCATCTTCAGTAGGAAAACTAAAAATATGATTAAGTTCATCAATGGCTAGTTCATGTCTCCTACCATTAAAGCGAAAGGCTATTTTGGACTCAACAGTTTCTATGGCAGGATAAATATATGAGGTATATGTGCTTAAAAATTCAAGAGTTAAAGGCGCATACACATAATCCTTCATAGTGATAAAACTACCCCACCCAATCCTTTGTAATGGCTCAATCACTACGTCCCTTAAACCCACTAAACTCAAAGCATGTTAATCAATAAATTTGTTTGGAATCATAGACTTTGAGACAAGAATATTGTACCTTTCAATTGATTCCGAGTTGGGGAGTGGGAATGGTGGGAGTGGGAATGGTCGGTGGTGGTGTGGTGGTTACTCTTCTTCCTCTTGGTGGATTTTGCATGGGAACTAGAGCATTTGATTGTGCTCTTGAAGAGGAAGAGGTTCTTTGTCTTTTGGGTGCCATGGGTGAGAGATTTGGTGAATAGAAAGAGAAAAAAAGGATAAGAAAAGAGAAGAAGATGGTGGTTATGGAGGTTTTTAGAGAAAGAGAGTTGAGAGGAAGTTGAAAAGATAGAAGTTAGGGTTGAAAAAAAAATAAAGAAACATACCTTTTAAATTTATTGTCACATGCTGACACAGGCATGGCTTTTGGAGCCACGGCCGTGGACTGGTCTACCCTTGTGCTAGATCTGTGTTGGGCATGCCACGGGCATGGCATGTGCCACGGTCGTGGCACACTGTGCATGGAAATTGGGCACTGGGCACGCCACGAGCGTGGCGTGTGCTCGTGGAGTGCCCTGCCTCCTCTTGTAGTATTTGGTTGCGGCAGGACACCAGCGTGGCGTGTGCCACACCCTGCCAATGGACTGATCTGCAAAATTTTTTTTTTACCTGCTAGGCACTCCACGAGTGTGGTGTGTGCCACGCCCTGACCATGGAGTGTTTTGAATGTCATGGGATTTTTGTGTTGTAGTCTATCAAACGTCGCTCCTGCGCCACAGGCGTAGACTCCATTGCCTCTCTAACTTTTTTTAGTGTTTTTAAGCCACAGGCATGGCGTTTTACACTGCTAGCCCGTGGATCTCCTTGACTTCAATCCCTACATACCTAAAAATGTAGAAATTAACACTTTTAAGTTTGGGTAATTGAGTTAGATCATAAAATTACTTGAACAAAATAAATTAATGCTACTAAAACTATACTAAGAGGAACTTATTCAAAACCAAAATAAAATATGGGTTGTCTCCCACAAGTGCTTTTGTTTAGTGTCGTTAAGCTCAACTCATTGCTCCCTTTCTTTCAAGTGAGGCTCATTGCGATTTTGACTGGATCAAAAACTTCATGTCGGTAAATCTTCAATCTTTAAGCATTAACTTTGAGGCTTCAATCTCCATCAACAATCTCAACCGCTTCATGTGGAAAAATTTCTTTTATGATGAAAGGTCCGGACCATCGAGAATGCAATTTACCTGAAAAAAGACGAAGTCTAGAGTTATGGAGTAATACCTTTTGTTTGACTCTTAGACCTCGCAAAATAATATGCATGTCATGCCACTTTTTGGTTTGGTCCTTGTAAATCCTGGCACTCTCATAAGCATGCATCCTCATTTCATCCACCATGTCCAATTGAAGTGCTCTCTTTTGCCCTACCTCCTTGGTGTTGAAATTCAAGTAATGTATCGCCTGAAACGCTTTATGTTCCAACTCAACAGGTAAATGACAAGCCTTACCATAAACCATTCAATATGGAGACATCCCGATTGGTGTTTTAAATGCAATCCTATAGGCCTAAAGTGCATCATCAAGTTTCTTGGACCAATCCTTCCTTGATTGACCAACTATAGTCTCAAGAATCTTTTTTATCTTTCTATTAATTATCTCAACTTGCCTACTTGTTTGTGGATGGTAAGGGGTACCTACACTATGAGTAACACCATATTTTCCAATGAGAGAATCAAGATACTTATTACAAAAATGCTTACCTCCATCCGTGATAATTGCTCGAGGAGTACCATGGTGCGTAAAAATGTATTTCCTAATGAAGTTCATCATGCTCTTGGCATTATTGTTAGCTAAAGAAATGGCTTCCGCCCATTTAGACACATAATCCATCGCCACCAAGATGTATTGATTGGAATAAGAAGATGAGAATGGTCCCATAAAATCTAGTCCCCAAACATCAAAGATCTCCACTTCAAGGATATTGTTCAATTGCATCTCATGTCTCTTAGAGATACTACCTAACCTTTGGCAACGATCACAAAGAAGAACAAAATTAAAAGCATCTTTAAATAAGTTAGACCAATACAAACCGCTTTCTAATACCCTTGCTGTAGTTTTGTTTCCTCCAAAATGTCCTCCACATTCAAAAGTATGACAATGTTTGAGTACACTTTCCATCTCTTCCTCCGGCACACACTTTCTAAACATTTGATCATTACAATATTTGAACAAGAAAGGATCCTCCCAATAATAGAATTTAACATCATGGAAAAAAATTTTCTTTTATTGGTAAGAAAGATTAGAAGGAAGAATTTTACAGGCAAAAAAAATTTATATCAGCATACTATGGAGCTTGCCTATTTGCTAAGAGAAGGACATGCTCATGGGGAAAGTCTTCATTAATTTGAACCTCTTCTTTTTATTCCTTCCCTAACTCAAGCCTAGAAAGGTGATCAGCCATAAGATTCTCAGTTCCTTTCTTTTCACGAATCTCCAAATCAAATTCTTGCAAGAGAAGAACCCAATGAATTAGTCTAGGCTTTGCATCTTTTTTTTCAAGCAAATATTTAATAGCTGAATTATCAGTATAGACTATTGTTTTAGCTCCTATAAAAAATGGTCTAAATTTATCAAATGCAAAAATAATAGCCACGAGCTCCTTTTCAGTGGTGGCATAGTTGAGTTGCACATCATTTAAGGTATGACTAGCATAATAGATGACATGCAACTTCTTCTCCTTCCTTTGCCTAAGAACGGCTCCTACAGCATGATCAGTAGCATCAACATAAGCTCAAACAGTAAACTTCAATCAGGTGAAACAATTATGAGAGCTAAAATCAATTCCTTCTTTAACCTGTCAAAAGCATTTAAACACTCTTTATTAAAATCAAAATCAACATCTTTAACTAATAAATTACAAAGAGGTTTAGCGATTTTTGAGAAGTCCTTGATGAATCTCTTGTAAAATCCAACATGTCCAAGAAAACTTCTAACTTCTTTAACTGAATTTGGAGGTGGTAGCTTTTCAATCACTTCAATCTTTGCTTTATCTACCTCATTCCCCTTTTAGAAATTCGGTGTCCTAAAACAATACATTCACTAACCATAAAATGACATTTTTTCTAATTCAAAACAAGGTTAGTATCCTCACATCATTGCATTACAAGATAAAGGTTATGAAAATAAGAATCAAAAGAAGACCCAAACACCGAAGAATCATCCATAAAAACCTCAATGAATTTCTCAACTATGTCAGAAAATATGGAAATCATACACCTTTGAAAATTCGCAGGTGCATTGCATAATCCAAAAGGCATTATACTATATGCAATAGTACCATAAGGGTAAGTGAAAGTGGTCTTTTTTTTATCCTCGGGGGCTATGGGAATTTGAAAATATCCTGAATAACCATCTAGAAAGCAATAGTAAGGATATCCTGCAAATCTCTCAAGCATTTGATCAATGAAGGGTAAAGGAAAATGGTCTTTACATGTTGCTTTTTTCAATTTACGATAATCAATACGCACACGCCAACCTGTGACAGTTCTATTAGGAATCAATTCATTATTATTATTAGAGATAATTGTCATACCTCCTTTCTTGGGAACAACTTGCACAGGGCTTACCCAACTACTATCTGAAATTGGATAAATAATTCTCGCATCCAAGAGTTTAATGATTTTGGCTTTGACTATTTCCTTCATGCTCGGATTCAATCTCCTTTGGTGCTCAATTGTAGGTTTGTAGTCTTCCTCCATCAAGATCTTATGCATGCACACACTTGGATTTATTCCCTTCAAATCTGAAATTGATCATCCTAAGGTTTTTTATGCTTCCTTAAAACCTGCAATAGCCTTTCCTCTTGATCAAGTGATAGGTGAGAAGGGATAATAACAGGAAAAGAATTATTATCACCTAAGAAAGCATATTTAATGGGAGAAGGAAGCTGTTTTAATTCTTACTTTGGAGGTTCGCTTTCTTCCTTACTTTTGATGTTTTGTTCATCAATATTATCAATATTTTTAGCATGCAAAGTGTCATCCACACAATTATCAACAACATCAATTCTAAAACATTCACCAGAATCCATAAGAAGTTTACAAGATTTATGAACATAAAAAACAACTTCCTCTTGACCTACCCTCAGAGTCAACTTACCATTGTGAACATCAATTAAGGCTCTTGTAGTTGCTAGGAAAGGTCTTCCAAGAATGAGGGATCCTTCTCTGTCTTCATCAATGTCAAGAATAACGAAATCAATAGGAAAAATAAAATTACCTATCTTGACGAGTACATCCTCCATAATTCCCTTTGGGTATTTGATCGAACGATCCGCTAATTGTAGGGACATCCTTGTTGGTTTCAGCTCTCCCATCCCTAGTATTTTAAAGACTTCATAAGACATAAGATTAATACTTGCACCTAAATCAACTAAAGCCTCATCAAAATCAAGATTTTCAATATTATAAGGGATAGAAAAACTCCCTGGATCCTTTAACTTAGGAGGCAATTTATTTTGAATGAATGCACTACACTCCTCCGTTAACATTACCGTTTCTTGATCATCAATCTTTCTTTTCTTGCTCAAAATCTCTTTCAAAAATTTTGCATAACTGGGCATTTGAGTAAGGGCTTCGGCAAAAGGAATATTTATTTGAAGCTTTTTAAATACATTAAGAAATTTTAGGAAGCTTTTGTCATCCTTAGATTGCTTGAGTCTTTGATGAAAGGAATAGGTGGCACATAAGGTTTTACCTCTTCTTTCTCCTCAAGATCAACAATAGGAATGTCCTTCTTCTCTTTCTTTCCTTCTTCCTTCTTTAGGGGATCCTCTAATTCTTTTTCGCTCCTCAAGGTAATAGCTTGTACCTGTTCTTTAGGATTTTTCTCAGTGTTATTAGGAGGTCTAGAGGCCATCATGCTTACAAACTATCCAAACTGAATTTCCAAATTCCTAATTGCCGCTTGTTGAATTTTGTGATTTTCCCTAGATTCATTCATTAACTCCAAGTGAGATTTAGAAAAAGTAGTAAGGAGATCATTATGTACCTTTTTCTCTTGTGGAGGAAAGCCTGGTGGTGGATTCAAGGCGTTGTTTGGATTTCCATACGAAAGATTATGATGATTTCTCAACCTGTTGTCATAAGGATTTGAATATGGGTAATTCTTCCTTTCTTGATTCATCGCGTAATTGACTTGCTCCAAAGTTTGAGGGTTCACATTATCCAGCATGCATTTCCCAATTCCATATTGGCCATTACACCTATCACAAGCTTGCACAATAGAATTAACAGAATTAGTGGTCAATAAATTCAATTTTCTTACCATATTATGCACCTTAGCATTAAGCGTGGTTATGGCATCAATCTCATAGACCCCTGCAGTCTTCTTCCTTTCCAAAGAATTTTGATAATGGCTATTGCTTGCCATTTCCTCTATCAAATCATAAGCCTCATCAATTCCTTTCCTTTCAAATGATCCTCTAGCAGTTGCATCCAAAGTAATCTTAATATTAGGAGATAATGCATTATAGAAAGTTTGTACTTGGAGCCACTCAGGAAGAACATGATGTGGGCACTTTCTCAATAGGTTCTTGAATCTCTCCCAAGCTTCATACAAGTTTTCTTGATCATGATGAGCAAAAGTTAATATCTCATTGCGCAACTTAGTGGTCTTTGAAGATGGAAAGAATTTTGCCAAAAAATTTTGAGCTAGCTCATCCCATGTGGTAAAACTACCTGTAAGGCATGATTGTAACCAAGCACGTGCCTTATCTCTCAAGGTAAAAGGAAATAATCTCAACCTAATAGCATCCTCAGAAATTCCATTTTGTTTAAAGGAATCACAAATCTCCAAGAAATTAGTGATATGGGCATTTGGATCCTCACTAGGTAACCCTCCATATTGAATTGAGGTAGAAAACATTTGAATAATGACAGGTTTATCTCAAAATTGTTAGCTTCTACTCTAGGCCTGGTAATACTAGAGGTGGTTCCATTGAGAGAAAGGGTAGTGTAGTCACGTAAAGTATGAACAGGATTTCTTTGATTTTATTCCAACTGGTGCTGCAATATCCCTTGTTCCTCTTGCTCCACTAAGTCATGAATCTCGTTTCCTAATCCAGTCATGGTTGATTGCCTTCCTTGTTCACGCTCTCGATTCCTTTTTACTGCGTTATTCTTTCGACAAGTCCTTTCAATTTCTAGATCAAAAACTAAAGGCTCACTACTTTGAGATTGTCTTTGTATAAACACCTGAAAGAATCTTTAAAATAACAGAAAAATAAATTTCTAAATTAATAATAGATTAATTAGTATTGATATTGATAACGCCAATCCCCAACAACGGCACCAAAAACTTGACCGCAATTTTCACAAGTGTACAAAATCGTAACAAGTAATAAAGGGTGAGTAGAGTATCATCCTATAAAAATTGTATACTAAGTACCAAAATTATTTTAATCTATTATTATTTAAATGATAATAAAGAGGGTATTTGTAAAAGTAAGTAAAATAAAATAAAATAGTGAAAAATAATTCAAATAAGACTTAATTTATGAAAAGAAATCAAGGTTTAAAACTACTAGGGATATTAACTTCACTTAACTCTACCCAATTTATTTTTATTACTTTGTTAATCAATTTTAATTATTCAAGTAGGGTAAACAACCCTAAAGTCACTAACAAGCTCTCTCAATGTATTGTTAGCTATTTTAATCCCATTATTTGTCTATCTCCTAATAGTGCAACTAAACATGAATTAAATCATTAAGTTTTATGGTTTGTTCAAGAATTTATAACCTAAGGTAATTAAATTATGAAAACCCCCATGAGTCAAACCATATAGCTTCCGCATTAAGTTATTATTCTCATGCAATTTCTTACCCTTTTCTTATCCAAAAATCCTTCTTCCGATAGTGATTAATAAAAGAAATCAATCCAAGGGATAAAATCTACCGGAAAGCATTAAGTTCAATAATAAATTATAACATGAACAATTGAGTTCTCCACCACTTAGAAAGATAGAGTTCGTAGTAATTAAGACTATATACTTTTAGCCCATATAGGATATCCACTTATTTCATAACACTCCCCCTTGGATATCCATTATTTAAAGAATATGTATCATTAAATCTTACTAAGAAAAAATCCTGTGGAAAAAAAATCTTAGTGAAGGAAAAAGAGTACATTATTATTTTCTTAAATACACATTGAAATACTGCCTTATTAAAAACCTTTATCAGAAAAACCCAATGGGACAAAACCTTGGTTAAAAGGAAAAAGAGTACAATGTGTATTTACTCTCCCTCATGAAGATAAATCTTAAGATATTTATGCAGTCCAATTTTGTGCATCAATTCTTTAAAACTTGTGGTAAAAGTATAAAGTGTGTTGATTAGCAAATAAACAATATTGTTGCTTGACTGATTAAACTTTAATATCACCATTCTTTCGAGAGATCATGAATGAAGAAAAATTTTTTGTGAAATATATTTTTCTTATCTCCTCCAACATGTACTTCTTATAATATTATAGAAATTTCTTTTTGGATAAATAGACTACACGCACTTTTCATCTTCCTTCATGAATTGCTCAAACATCTGCATGACTAAATGATGTAGTAGTAATGCTTCATTCCTTGAATGTCATGAAATAATTATACCTCCACATGTAAGTGAACGGCTTGATTATAATCTAACATAATGTGAATTACACAAGTAACCTGCATTTTCATTGCCGATCAAAACTGATTTTGACATGTTAGTTATAACATAACTCATATATATCGTGTCATGGAGATGTCAAAATATATGTTTAACTCCATTTAATTTCTTCATATCCATAAAGAACTATATCTTGCTAATAAAATTTATAAAAATCAAGTCAAGCAAGATACATTAGTACCCTTATTGCACTAAGATATGGTACTTCAGGACCAAAAGTCCTTCGTAATTTTCTCAAAGTGAAAAATGGTCATCTTCTCATCAAGTGACCTCACTATTATCCATATAAAATCATTTGAATTACTTAGTCATATATGTAGAGTCATATGGAAAATCTCATTTATGAAATGTTCGATCTTCTGGCTGAGACAAAACTTTGTGTTTCCAATATCTTTCATTTCAATCTCTTGCCTTAAGGAATTTATAATCTTCGGAAGCTCTTCAGGAGTTCCAATAATGTTCATAAACTAAATAATAATAATTTCCTATTCAAATATCTCTATGAACATATATCAATATCCTTTCGATAGATATTCACTAATCAAGAGATCACCTTACTCATGATAGTATACAAAGTAAATATCAAGAGTATATTTTCAAAAATAAATATTATAAAAAATGATATAATATTTTCTTGGCCATAAATATCATTAAGGCAATTATATCATAGGTACTGAGATTTCTTTAATCCATATAGAAATCTTGGATATATTTATTGGGGTCTCGATTTGCTTTCTTCAAGTAGTTTTTTTCATATTTCATGGATACCATTATCCAGCAATCTATATAGAGTTCTATAATATTAGTTGAATAAATTTCTCGAGAATTTAACTTTATGCTTTAAGCAACAAAAATCCTTTAGGGATTTTTTTATAGATATCTCCATCAAGTTAGCATATCAATAGGCAACTATTAACTTATTAGACGCATTTTGAATTTTCATAATTTGCCAAATTAATCAAATAATTGCATCCATCATATAAGGGTATTTATCTTCATAATCAATGTCAGTTACTTGCAAAAAATTGTGTAACAAGTTTGTTTTATATCTCATGACCCCATTACAATTTCGCATAAATACATATTTATAGTCTACTCGCTTGATATCTCTTCATACCCATACTAAAATTTTAGAATTTACTTTTGAAGTAAATTAAATGCCACATGCGTCATTCTATTTTGGCCAATCATTTTTATGTTTATATTCTCCAATAGACTAAACTCAATATCCTCATCATTTTTCATAATTTCAAATGCTATAAAATATTGTTGATATTTCTTTTATATTAGTTCCATCTTGCTCAAACATGATATAATTTATAGAAATCTCAAAATTTTCATTTATTTCAGGTATTTGAGTTTCTTCGAGAAACTTATTAGTCATGTCTAAGATCTCTTTTAAATTTTATTTTTCTAGAACTTGACTATCTTAAATATTTGCTTCTTTCTTTCATCTTTGGAACTAATCTACCATGCTCCAGGCATGCCGTAGACTCATTAACATAGGCAATTTGTCCTTCAAGGACTTTAATTATAATAGGAACAATTTGCAAATAGTATGTGAGACTTAATTATCTCATTTTGGATCAGTAAATATCTCTGGCAACTAATTTGCAAAATCTTGCTACACTGCCTTGTATAAGGATCAAAATATAATAACGATAATTCTTTTCTCACTAATTTATTCTTCTAGCTGCTTATTCCCCCACCCCCTCCCTTATGTCAGGATCCATAACAATTAGTAAATTTAGCATATATAACTTTCTAATTTGAAAATTCTAAATATTTAATCATAGATTATTCCCGACATATATTTTCAACCTCCTTTTGAGGGTCCATCTTAGTGTGTTATGGTGGAGCAATTAGAACATATACCGCACATTTAAAATTTTTCAATGGATAATATTTGGTTTCTGATCTAAAATTAATTATAAAGAGGAGAACTTACAATAACTTATCTAGCTTGATGCGAATAAGTACTATTAAATTTATCAGCATGTCCCTCTAAAAAGTAGGAATCATTGTTCTCATAATAATCTTTCAATTAATTGCAATTATTTAACAAATAATTATACTAAATCATCTTTATCATAAATAAAAGCAATAACGGATTGCCTTATAATTATTTCAATTAACACATGCGATAGACATTAAAGGCCTGATGTGTAAATTCACCATCATTCTCAAGCTTAAATAGCTTAATTTGGAAATTGTATTCTTAATCAAATTATTTGCGCAAATATTCATGAAAACTTCTGATTGCATATTGATAATAAACTTTGCAAACTTCAAGTTGCAAGTTAATAATAGTTATGTAATTATCTTTTGGATGCATTATAATATATTCAAAAGAATTCATATATAATTTTTCTTTATACATTCCAGAGAATACAAACAGTTAAATTTGAACTTTTGGTGATTGCTCAATAATTAATTTACTTTGAGAACAAACTAAGCATGAAAAATTCTCTAAATTTGAAGAAACTTCTGGTTTTTCAATAAATATCCACATAAAGATTAAACTTTCCTTTACTCATCATTATTGATTGGGATGGTCTAACCGATCATGCTAAATAATAAAGTATTTTTATTTGTAAACTTTCAGTTTACAATCATATTTATTTCAATCATTATCTCTAAATGATATGCATTATAATGAATATTTTTGGAATAATGCATTATGCACATTTTTCTAAATAGTAATACTTTCTCTTCTGGAGCATTTAAATCTTTTTTTTACTACCAAAGTCAAATTTGTCTTTCAATATTTTGGTGTACCATAAGTACATGACTAATATTCATGTATGCCACATTTATTTGTACCACTTCTAGTGATAAAATTTATTCTTAATTATGTGGCCCTCATAATTGTTAAGATCATTATATCAATTATGATCTTATTGACATTCTCACGATAAGTATATTTTTTTCATTGTTTATATCCACACCCAATATTATATATTATTGCATTCACTTTAGAGAATACATCAAATCTATTTAGGTGGATTTCACCACTCCCATGTTCAATATTATTTGTAATTCCATTCACTTCATGAAATGAAGAAAATCCAATTGGACAAACCTCATAATATTAATTGAGAGCTCAATAATAAAAGAATATGAATAAATTTAGAATTTATTGTAAAACTTTTTCTCTCGATATTGCTACTTCAGAAGCATATTCAAGGTATAAATATCATTGATAATCTAGATCAAGCGCTAATATAATTCCAAATATAATAACAACAGTATTTTAATTATATTTTAAAAAAATCAATTCATGAAATTTATACCATATGAATAATATATAACAATAATAAAATAATCCATATGGATAATATATATATTAATATATAGCGAAAATTATAATAATAAAACAATTACCTTAATACTGCAGAATTATAATCACTTACAATTTGACAAACTTTGTCACAATAAATACATCCATCCATGATGAGCCTTTGGTAATTATACCTATCTTTCAAACTATTTTAAAAAATAAATAGATATTTAATTATCAAATATTCAATAGAAAAATTTATTGCCCTTGTACTATTTTGATTAAATTCTTACTTTTCTTCTTTGATCATGTTTCCAAGATCCATTACAACCAAAGATTTTCATCAGCTTATATTCATAAGAAATTTTCCATATTTCATGTGTTTGTTTTAAGAATAACTTAATTATAAATTATTAAATAGAAAGTTAAAAGTAAATTAATTATGAATAATGGGTAGGTATTATATCTAAAGTAAGCCCAACGGCTGAGCCCAGATCATTTCGTCCTTTGAATATTGACCGTTAGATATAAGACTTTATTCGACGTCAACCATTCATTACCGCCACCTTACACGAGCTGTAGGATCTTAAACTTACTTCTTTAATAGCCGTTGGATCTAGGTTTAGACTCTTTAAAAACAAAGACCTTAGCTCAACCGCGAAAGAGAGAAATCGAGAGACAGTGCGAGAACCGAGCTTCTTTCTCTTACACCCATTCTGCTTCAGGCGATCTCTATCGGAATTGTTCTCAGGTGCAGTTCCTAATCCTCTATTCTCTTTGTGTGGTGTTTCTTTGTTTGTTGATGAAATCTCTGTTTAGGTTTATAATTTTTTCGTATCGTTTGATTATGGTAGAATTCGATGCAATTTTAACTTTTATAGAATACAATTGTTTCTTTCTAAGAAAAGGACGGGACTCGAAAATCATTACATTGTAGGTTTCTGTAATTTAAACTGGTTCTGGAGATATTTGTTTGTGGAGGAAAATTTTGTTTGCTCAGTTTTCTCTGTATGTTTCGTTTCATTGCCTATGAAATATTATTGTATTGTTAGGTACTTGGTTGAGCATTCAGCACAATTTCTTACTTGCATTTGGTTTCCTGGTGCAGGATGGATTCACAAATCAAGCACGCCGTGGTGGTGAAAGTTATGGGTCGGACAGGATCGAGGGGGCAGGTGACTCAAGTCAGAGTCAAGTTTCTTGATGATCAGAATCGATTCATCATGAGGAATGTCAAGGGACCTGTTAGAGAAGGTGATGTGCTCACCCTTCTTGAGTCTGAAAGAGAAGCCAGGAGGCTTCGTTAATGTGTGCATCTCTACCCACTTCTTTTTTTATGGTTTAGTTTTGTATTAGTATCAACTCTTTTGTTATGCTAGCTAGAGTGATTAAAAATGCTGTTATGAGCTTTTGCTGTGTGTTTTACATTTTCTCAGCCATTGTCAATCAAGACTAGAATTTTGATTTATGGAATTGTTTTAACCTTTAGTATACCCTAAAGGATTTCTCTTTCTCTGGGAAACGCTACTGCAATTTATCTTTTGTTATGCTAGTTGGGTTTCTGGTCTTCTTTTAACATTTTTATGCATATGATCTCATCATTTTAAGTGATTCAATTCATTGCTTATGAATCTATTACTGGAAGAATGGTCCCATTTGAAACAATCTAGACTTACATTTGTTTTGAGAAATCTGACTTTTTATTTGATTTATTTTGGTAAAATTTGAATATGGTTTTGCTTTCAGTAAACTCATAAATTTTCATTGATGGATGATATTTAATACTATCAGAATTTTAATTGCCACAGAGAGAGAGAGAGAGAGCAAAGAGTAATAAAAATAAAGATGTAGTACAAGTCATTGTATACTTGCTCTTTAGTTTTCGTGTGCTTTTAAGTATTTTTGGCATTTATAGTTTTTTATAAGCAAATAAGCTGAAGCTACTTTGATGTAGGCCAAACCATACCCCACGCTCCAGAGTTTGTGACTTGGGGCACCCTAAATTGAACTTTAACGGCACAAACACTCTAACTTCAAACCTCTGAAACAATTGCACTCTAATTACAAATTCAGCCAACATTGATATTAAGATACCGTAAACGTGAACTCATGTATTGAACTAATCCAATTCAAGTGTACCCAACTCCAGCCGAACTCTAAGTTGTTAGAGTTCGGCTCGCAAAATTAGCTCGAGCTTGATTTGAGGTTTTATATTGAAGCTTGAGTTCAACTCATTTAAAAAATACATAAATTGGGTTCGATTTGAGCTCGTTTCTTTTGAAGCTTGCTTATTACATAAAGGAGCCAAGCTCAAGTTTGGTTTATTTAATAGCTATTGCACATTAGCTCGAGTTTGAGCTCAAATTCAGGCTCGACGAGCAAATTTGAGCTGTGTAGAGCTCATTAATTTATAATCAATAACTTCAATCATTATTTTAAATGCTCAACAATATAATAATTTTTCACATAAAATAAAAATAGTTTCATGCTTTAAAAAATGTAAATCTTTGTGAAATAGCATATTACAATAATACATATCAAATAAAATTAAATAAGTTCTCATTTTTCTATAGTTTAAAATGCTAATTGGCACTAAAACCATCAAATCTCAACTTCCCCTCTCTCATAAAAAGTCGGAAAGATAGCCACATTTTTCCATCTACAAAAATAAAATAAAAGCAAATCAATATATAGTTACAGAAGGCAATCAATTAATTTATTGATTTCTAATTATAGTAAATGATGAATTTTTATCAAATCAATATTATTTTTTTTATGCATAAAATTAAAATTATACTTGAAAATGGATTTACAAACCATATTATTATAATAGTATAATCTCTCCAATATCTTCTTTGCCCTACATTAGTAACAATTAAAAATTAATTAATTCATACTATGAAACTAATAATTCATATTGCATATTGAAATATAATGGTTACTGTACTTCCTCTTTATTCCATAGAAGGCTCACAACCAATCAAACCCACAAGTTAAAACCTAAACATTATTTGCCTCCAGAGATTATCTATATGGATCAACAACTTTGTCTCTCGACATTAAAAGCTAATTCAGTAGCTGCAGTTGTGATGAGTATTGAAAATCTGTCATGCGCCTCCTTTGATAAAATTCTAAATTTCATGTTATTCACGTTTCACCACTCTAATGCATCAAAAGTTTCAATATTTTCGCAAATGTGAACTTCCAAGTACACATCTAATTCAGCTTCACCTGGTCTACAACTGTATCAATAGTTTCAATTTGACTATAGAATCTTTTTGCTCTCCCACTGACCTTCTCTTTCCCACCATTGGAACCAAATCCTTTTCTTTGAATTTCACTACCAGTAACTTGATCAATCCCAATATTTTTTTCCTTCTTATGCTTCAACATACTCATTATAAAGCATGTTTAAAGTCTATCGAATTGTAACCTTATGCTCAATAGCATCATACTCAAAATATATCTCTGCAAATATCCACTCAATTGCTTTCATTTTAGTTCTTGGATCCAATACAGCTACTATAGATATCAATAAATTATAATTACCTAGTATTTATTCAATTTATCATTCATCTTATCAACCGTGGATTTTATGTAAATATTTTTGTTTGCATGTGCTTCATTCAATAATTTCTTAATATCATAAAGTTCAGGAAAAAATAAACTTGAAATTGGATATTCAGTACCTGAAATGATATTGGTTACCTCATTAAATTCTTGTAGAAAAGAACAAACTTCTTTAACTCTTTTTTTACCAATCTTCTGCACTGGGCAAATAAATGTAACTTGGATCTCTTTCAGCATACCAAGGGAATACATCTTTAAATTCCAATGAAGCAGATATCATAAAATATGTTGCATTCCATCTTGTACCACAATTCAGAATAAGCTTTTTTGAAGGCAATTTTAATTCACCTTATGAACAAGTGCCTTAAACTAATTTTCTTTCTACTCAAGATTCATCTACAAGTCCAATCATGGATGATACTATTAAGTGTTGATTAAGTGAATATAAACAAAGACAAAGATGTTGCTTTGACAACGGATGAGGAATTAGAAAATCTGTTTGCTCCAAAGAAGAGAAAGCGAACTTCTAAAGTTTGGTCTGAGTTCAAAGAAGTTACACTTCCCGATGGAACCATGAAGATAGATGCATCCATTGCAAGATTAAGCTTAAAGTTAATTGCACCGATGCCACAACACATCTTCTTAGACACATGAATAATTGTATGGCAAGGAGAGGAAAAATGAAGGGACAAATACAACTTAGTGTTGCCACAACTTAGCTGATATGGAAAGTGTGACTTTTGTTAAGAATTTCAAATATAACCACACAAAGATAAGAGAAATTTTTGCACATATGATTCTCATTCATGAGTTGTCGCCATTTGCTTTTGCTTAGTATGAAATGGTTAACCTACTGGTGAGAACTTTAATTTCATATTATCATAAAATTAGTCATGCAACTATAAAGAAAGATTGTTTCGCTGCTTATGAAATTGAGAGTCGCCATTTGCTTTTGCTTAGTATGAAATGGTTAACCTACTGATGAGAACTTTAACTTCTTATTATCATAAAATTAGTCATGCAACTACAAAGAAAGATTGTTTCGCTGCTTATGAAATTGAGAAGAAGAAAGTGAAGGATTTGCTGAAGGATGTTGACAAAGTAGTTAGTGTGACCACAAATCTATGAAAGTGAGGACAACATATATCATACATGGCTGTTACCCATAACTTTGTTAATTCAAATTGGCAATTACAAAAGCGAATATTGAGTTTTGTTGATGTCCCACCACCTCATACAAGAATTGTTATTTGTGATGCACTACACAAATGGTTAATCGAATGAGGAATGAGGATAAGATACTATTATTGTTAATAATGCCACCTATAATGATGTTGCTATTGGATTGTTGAAAGATAATCTTACTTATAAAAATTCTCTTGCACCTAATGGCAAATTATTTCATGTAAAGTGTTGTGCACATCTTAAATTTACTAATACAAGATGGGTTATATGAGATAAATGATATAGTTCATAATGTGCGTGAAAGTGAAACATATTGCAAAAGTTGAGAGTCGTTTGATTTTTCGTGAAATTGCAAGGTGATTAAAATTGCCTTCAAAGAAGCTTATTTTGGATTGTAAAATAAGATGGAATGCAACATATTTCATGCTATCTACTTCATTAGAATTTAAAGTTGTATTCCCTCAATATGCTAAAACAGATCCAAGTTACATTTACTTACCCAGTGTAGAAGATTAGAAAAAAAGTTTAAAAAGTTTGTTCTTTGCTACAAGAATTCAATAAGGTAACCAATATTATTTCAGGTACTGAATATCCAACTTCAAATTTATTTCTTCTTGAACTTTACAATATTAAGAACTTGTTGAATGAAACACATGCAAATTGAAATATTTATATGAAATCTGTGATTGATAAGATGAATGATAAATTTGATAAATACTAAGGTAATTTTAATTTATTGATATCCATAGCAATTGCATTGGATCCAAGAGCTAAAGTGAAAGCGATTGAGTGGATATTTGTAGAGAAATATTCTAAGTATGATACTACTGAGCATAAGGTTACACTTTGAGAGATTTAAATATGTTTTACAGTAAGTATATTGAATCATATAAAGAAAAAAATATTATGAGCGACCAAGTTACTGATAGTGAAATCAAAGAACAGGATCTAGTTCCAATGGTGGGAAAAGAAAGGTTAGTGGGAGATAAAAAAGATCTATATAGTCAAACTAGCACTATTAATATAGTTATAGAGCACGTGAAGTTTGAATTAGATGTGTACTTGGAAGGAGTTCATGTTTGTGAAGATGATGAAACTTTCTATGCATTAGAGTAGTGTTAACATGAAATTTAGAATTTTATAAAAGGAGGCATATGACATACTTTCAATACCCATCATAACTATAGCTAGTGAATTAGCTTTCAGTGCGGTAGAAAGAGTTGTTGATCCATATAGAGCATCTTCGGCAGCAAATATTGTTTAGGTTTTAACTTATGTGTCTGATTGGTTGTGAGGAATAAGGAGTAAAAAAAAGAGGAAGTACACTAATCATTATATTTCAATATCCAATATGAATTATTAGTTTCGTAGTATGAATTAATTAATTTTTAATTGTGTTACTAATGTAGGACAAGGAGTAAACTCAAGAGATTATACCACCATAATAATATGGTTTGCAAATCCATTTTTAGGTGTAATTGTAATTTTATGCATCAAAGAAATAATGTTGATTTGATAAAAATTCATCATTTACTATGATTAAAAATTAATTGATTGCCTTCTGTAATTATATGTTGATTTGCTCTTATGTTATTTTTATAGATGGAAAAATGTTGCTACTTTCTCGACTTCTTTTTTATGTAGAGGAAGTAGAGATTTAATGGTAGAGTCCAATTAGCATTTTAAGATTATAAAAAAAAAAATAAGAACTTAATTAATTTTAGTTGACACGTATTATTGTAATGTTTTATTTGGCATAGATTTATATTTTTTTTTTTAAACTTGAGAATACTTTTATTTTATGCAAAAAAAAAAAATGATTGCATTGGCAAGCATTTAAAATAATGACTAAGTGAGCCAAACTAGAGCTCAACTCATTTAAGTAATTAGCAAGCTTCAAATGAACCAAGCTCCATCTATATATTTTCTAAATGAGCTGAACTTAGAACTTTCATTAGAATTTCACAAACCAAACCTGAACAACTCAGAATTCGCCTTGACTCAATTCGTTATTAGCCCTAATTAACCCCTTTTTAATTTTATAATTATAATTATAATTATTACAATCCAACTTGAGGCCACCATAAATCCTCCGAAACATTAGGTTCAATTCATAATCCATATATAAACAAAGGATAAACCTCAAAATAAACCGATGGGAAGTGTAGCCTCACCAATAACAAGCATGTCAAAAGGAGGAATTAAGCCAACTCCAAATTAGTGTGTCCTGCTCCTACACATAAATAGGATAGAGGGTGGGAAAGACAATCAACCCTCAAATACACAAAGCAAGATCCACATAATTACTTAGTACATATACAGAGCATTCTGCAAGGGTTACAATTATCTAAGAATAACATTAAGACAGAGAATGCCATTAGGAAAGGAATGTGCCATTATCACTAGACCAAATTCAGCAAGTACTCCTGCTAACTAAGGACCTGGAAAAAATGGTGAACAAGAGTGAGCATTCAACTAGGTTTAACATGTTTATGTTGCCATACCAAAAAACAACTAATTACATCAATAGGTCAACCATGATAAAATTTGTCAATGAAACTGCTAGATGCAAGAATCATATCATATGCATGTGCTGGATGCATATCCAATATCATCTAGTGCTTGGATTAGTCCTATTTATTTAGTTGCAAAAAAAGAAGGGATTACACAGTTGTAAGAGGCGTGAATAGTGAAACTCTGGGCTCTTAGAACAGTTGCGGGTTGGAGAATGTGTCGATTGAATAATATCATTTGTGAAGACCATTTCCGGTTGCAAATCCCATTCTTAGAGGAAGCCAACAATTCAATATTTAACAACAAAATTGAGTTGTTTTGAAAACAAATTTATGCAAACTCATCAAAAGTTTTGTGCTTCCTAATGTATATCATCAAATTAACTAGCAGAAATGCATGAATTTTTTAAAAACTTACTAGAACAGTTAAAAAAAATGATTCAAGGAATAACTGCAGTGGACTTGATGCCAAATGATTTATGAGATGCTTTTCTGAGAGATCATTTCAAATAAGGACAACATAAATTAGTGAGTTCGAAATATATCCTCTACACTTATTTTCAACATTATCCTCAATGTTGACATGAATTTTGCTATAATTCTCAAAATTCAAACAAATTTTATACAGTTATCGGAGTAAGCATTATCTAAATCACAAGCACCATATATTGAAAGGAACTTAGGCATGTAATGAAACCATAAAACTAAACCGAAAATGATTCAAATAAAATCGAATTAGGAATGATAAAAGTGCACAGGATCAGTAAATTAAAATGACAATCTGAGATGATGAATAGTTAACAATTTAAAATATTAAACATTTAAGGGAAATGAAGACATAATTATAAAAGTTCCATAAAACACAACTAAAACAAAAAAAAAAAACACAAACACATATAAGCATATTGTAGGACTTCAATCTCAAAAGGATTGTGAGGATTCTCAATCTGGGAGGAGGCGGTGAAGGGTGCAGGTCAATTGGTGCATGCTCCCCTCGAGACGGTCCAGTCGTTCAAGGACTTGTGCTTAAAATTTTAAAGTGCAGCTAACATATCAGGATTGTCTGATTGGTCATTTGGAGTAGGTTCAACAGGGTCTACCGTAAGGCTTTGTAATGGGATTTTCCACTTATCGGTACTAACAGCTCTTGCCCAAATCGATTGATGAAAACATATGCGTCCCTGTATTTCTTAAGGATGCCCATGTAGGTTAAAGTTTTGCGGTTCATATTGATGGCAGATGGCAATTGCTCACAAGGTGGGTCCGTGAGGCTAAGAATATTTAAATTGACAACCGAAGTGATAGCAAGAACCCCAAAAGCAATTACTTCCTTTTGTCAAAAGGGATCTGGAACATGTGGTCAACTATCCAAGAGGCACAGTAGAGTTTTTGATTGTGATGAAAGCCTAACCAAAAAAGGAACTCTTGGTGAGAAACATGGCTTTGGCTTCCCCCTTGCAAAAATAGTATTTGCCAAAAACCTATGAACAATTTGCAACATAATACTATTTATTTCATTGGACTTGGCTTGTCGATCTTGGAAATTATAGGCTCAATAAGAGAGTTCAGTCCATGCATCATCAATAAGAAATTCTAGTTTAACAAATTTAAACCCATCTTGACAATCAGAAAATCTTAAGTGGTGGTTAACAACGTCAAGGCTCAATTCTACCTCATGTCGTAGGAGTGAAAATGTTAACACACTGAAGCTCCTGAATCTTTATTTTTCAAAGAGAGCTAAGAATTCCAAGGTGAGCTAGCCCTTTGCGCGAGGTGGAAATGTTTTTTGCAACAAAAGATTCTCATCCCATATTTCATAATATAAGGGAGGGTGTAATTAAATTGGTCCTAAGCTTTAAAATCAAGGTATCTAGTGGCAACAAAGGTTCAACGATGCAATTTATCATAAAATTGTTTTCGTCGTTGCAATTGCATTTGAATATTTTGGCTTGCTTCTTCTCCTCATGGGAAGCGCAGGAGTTAGCGCCATGGTCCCGCTTTTTTGAGCTGAATGGGTCTTGAGGTGGCATAAAGGGTTGTGAAGGAGGACCATGTGATCAAGTTCGACGAGTGGTAAGCTAGTTTCTGTTGACAATAGTGAGCTTTACATTAGCTATTTTTGGAGTTGGGAGTGACCGGGATGGCAATGCGTTATGGAAAAAGGAAGGTGCTATTTTTTACAACATGTTTTGGAGAAGTAAAATGAAAGGAAATGGGTGTTTATTAGTTGGGCCTTTTGGGTTGGTGGAGGTGGACGGTTACTTGAGATAATTTTAATTCCAAAAAATTATATTTAAGCAGAGGTGAGTTTAATTGTGGATATTAAAGAGGTGGTTACTCGCACCTGAACTGATGCCTTTTTTTTTTTTTGGGGAAAAAATTTGCAGAAAAATTCTTTTTTTTTCTTTCTTTCAACATTTAAAAAAGGACACATTTATAGTTACTATAAAATAGACATTATTGCATTACTTCTTGAAATATGCAAGCCTATGGTTGGACTTCCTAAGACATTTACAATAAAGCACAAGTTAAATTGTTCAACAAAAAGCACTTAGCAAGCATACTAGTGGAAGCAACATGCAAACTACCATCCTAAATAGCCAAAAGAATTTCACTGGGTTAAAGTGGGAAAGCAGCAGTCATGGGAAAGAGGTCGCATCCTTGTGATTCGAGAAGTTGGTGTATCAAGATCTCAAGATGGTTAACTTTGGTTTGAATCCTTTTGTCGCTATCATGTCGCTAAATACCAATAAATTAGCAACAAAAATATTTTGTCTATAATGTCACTAAATTTCATCATTTACCACTTATTTTTTCAACTAAAATTTAAAAATTTTTAAAATTGCGCTAATATATCAATATTTTGTAGGTAATTTATCACAAATTTGTAGCAAATTTGATGATAAATTTTTAAAATATGTGCCTATCAATAACGTGATTTTTATCAACAAAATCCACATTTGTCGGTAAATTTTGTTGGAGAATTAGGCGCCAATATTAAATGCCCTTATTAGCGACAAAATTCAATATTGTCAGTAATTTTTTATGATAATTTGACACTAATATTAGACTATTTTTTATTTTAAAATTAAATTTTATTAGCAATTTATCACTAAATACCGACAAAAACCTGTTGTCGATAGATTCTAGTTTTCTTGTAGTGTTTGAAGCCTGAGTTCTTGAGCGACTGGACTGCCTCAAGGAGAACCCAGACCAATTGACCCACACCATTCACCGGCTCCTCCCCGATATAGATTCCTCACAATCCTTCTAAAATTAGAGTTTTAGGATATGTTTATATGTGTTTGTATCTTCTTATTTTAATTGTGTTTTCATGTAACTTTATTAATTGTGTCTTCATTTTTAATGTTTTAAATTGCTAACTATTTACCATCTCAGATTATCATTTTAATCCATTAATCCTTTGCACTTTTATTATTCCTAATTTTTCCATTTTATTTGAATCTTTTTCAATTTATTATGGTTTCATTACATTTCTAACTTCCCTCCAATGTATGATGCTTGTGATTTATATGATACCTACATGCTTGAATTTTATTTGAATTTTGAAAATTATACCAGGATTCTTGTCAACATTGAGGATAACAAAATAAGTGTGGGAGGTATGTTTTGAACTCTTATCTGAAACAATCTCTTAGAAGAGCATCTCATAGATCATTTGCCATCAAGTCCACTACAATTCCTTGCATCATTCTTTTTGAACTATCCCCGTAAATTTTCAAAAATTCATGCATTTTTACTAATTAATTTAATGATATACATTAGGAAGCATTACACTTTTGATGAACTTGCATAAATTTGTCTTCAAAACAGCTCAATTTCATTATTAAATATTGACTTCTTGGTTTCCTTGAAGAACGAGATTTGGCTAACCTCTAGCCTTTAATCTCTCATTTGAGTACATCCTTCTAAAAAATCATATCAACCTTGAACATCAATATTTAAGGATGCATTCTACATACAAATTGAACATATTTCAAAATTCTAATAAATGTGCATATATGATATTTATATGCACATGCGTAATCATTTCCAAAGATGCATGAGCATGGCAAAATGCATAGAAGTAATTTATACTATGATATTAATATACTAACCATAGGTTTGATCACGAACTGAATACCAAACTGTGGCTCATCAAACTCCACGCCCAGAAGAAGAGGTTTTCGGAACATCTAACACAAATATAAACCAAACAAACCTTTAAACTCAGTTGAGAAAAGTTCCAAGCTTCCCCAACCTAACCTTAGGTTAACCAAAGATTAAAAACTTGATATGGAACTAGTGCTTCCCAAGAACGTCCCAACTCAACCTCCGACCAATCCTAAATTAGGACCAACCAAAACCATAATTATGTGAAGGTTTAATCATAACTCCTACTCAAGTTCCTATGAAACTAAACCACAATGGCAAATCGAAAACCAAACTTAATATAATTCAATCAACAAATAATTAATCTTGTTAGTGTGACAAGAGAACTAATTTAACAACTAATTCAACCATAAGGTAAGCTTTCAAATGGGAAGTTAAACTAATTTATTAATAACTAATTCAATTTATTTTAATCTAATTAAGTTTAACCTGATTCAACTGTAAGTACACAGTGTAGCAAGGAAGAAGAGCAGAGATATTGGACTTACTTAATGTTGGAAAACAAGGCCAAAACTTAAGCTTTTAAAGATTGGTACCTGGAAAGAGAACTACACCAATTGCCTCGTTTGAAATAGAAAAATTTCCATGGTTAACTGTGTAAAGAGTGTATAAATGAACATTTTTTGAGCTATAGAAAGTGGGAAATGTAGGGTAGGTTTTACAAAAAGTAGGGACGTTATAAATAGGGGAGGGTTTAAAGGGAAAACTCGTACGCCAAATGAACTAGAAACGGCCCTTAAACCTAGCAATTTAGGTAACTAAACTTGCAAATCCTGTTATCGAAATTACACTGAGGAGTACATCGGTTAAAACCTGGCAAAATAATTTACAAGGAGCACTTTTGAATTTATGAAGTTTGAATTTGTCTTAATTTTATCACTAGTTCACTTTCCTGTGAACTCACATTTGAATTTCTGAACATATCAATAAATATAAATTTTATTTTCAGACAAGAGTGGATCAAAGATACAATTAAACAGAATAATAAAGTTTGGATATAATTGTAAGAAAGGAAGAATATATTTAGTCCAATGAACCTATACAAATTAGATATGTATAGTGAGAGTCCAATAATTACACAAACCAACATTATAATGAACTTGGTTTTCCCACAAACTCAGAATCTATAATGTAAAATTTAATAAAAAAAATTAATCATAAATATAAATTTTTCCGAAACACCACACCAATAATAAAGCAGTAAATAACTTCCGAGAGGTGAGATGAGAAAAATTCCTTCTTCTTTTAACTAGAGGTCTCAAGTTCGAGTCCTGAATATGAATATGAAATTCCTTTAAACCCTCAAGAGGGAGCCCTTTGTAGGGGTGGCTATGGTTCCACAACCGCCAGCTCCAGTTACAGTTTGGAATCAAGTAGTTATGATTTCGATTTAGGTTTTTAAATAGTTTGAAATCGACAGTTCCGGCCGGTTCTCCGATTGATTTTCCAACGAATCTCATAATTATAAAATAAAAAAATTAGAAAATATTGTTTTTTTGAAAATTTAAATACTTATAAAATAATTTTTACGAAAAAAATTTAAGAAAAAATTAATAAAAAGACTTAATTTATTTAAAAAAAGGCTTGAACTTTTTTTTCCAGAAAAAGGGATTAAATTTAATTTATTTTGTTTTAGAAAAAGGCTTGAATTTAATTTATGTTTTTAAATAAAAAAGGGTACTTATAGTAAATTCAAAAAATCAAATTTCCATAAATACCTTTAAAATTAGTTGTTATATAGTTGTTGGACGGGTTAATTTGAAGATTTCACAAAAATATTTAAAAAAATAAAAAAATAATTGTTGGAACTGAGTGCAACCATTGGTTCAAACCGTTAGAACTGTTGGCTCCAGCCAGTTTCGGTTAGTTCTTGAAACCACCGGTTTACGATTCTTCAAAAGTTGAAACCAAAATTGAACTGCAAACCCTCAATTTCGATTCTGGTTCCCGACATTTCCAATTCTAAAAACCGTAATATGATCACCCCTAGCGCTACCTCCTAAAACTATTTCACACACATAATTCAAAGTCCATACAAATATTTACGGATGTCTATATATTTCTAAAATAATTATTAATATTAAATTATTATTATTATTATTTTTCATACTGAAATAAAGAAAATATGTAAATACAGACTAGAGAAATAATTCAAAAATAATAATTATTGTTATCTTTATATCTATTAATTAATTAAAAAAATAAATGGGTGTTTTAGATATAAAAAAAATTAGCATGAAAATCAGTTTCACTGTATACCATCAGCATCCTCAGTTATTTTGTTTGCACATCATCGTATTTTCTTTTTTTTGTACATAAAATCAACTTGTTTATGGATAACTTCAATAAGAAAGATTAAGCAAAAACTATAAATAGGTAACCAAATAAATATGTGCAAATGTTGCCCGCAAAAAAAACTAGAATCAAAAGATATTTACTTACTATGAAAAGAATGATTTGACTTGAATAAAGAAAGGGAGGCAGGGCTATAATATCCAAAGACATCACGAATAAAGAAAGAGGGAAAAAAAAAAAAGGAGCGGCCAAAACCAGCGAAAAAACCATGAATATCTAATCAAATAGAATTATATATAGATACACAAACTAGAAACTGAAAATTCATTCAAATGAAGTAGAAACCAAACCTGATGCAACACTACTTTTCTGCTCCAGGCTAGGGCAACTGTGAATGACATAAGGATCCATATTATCTGTTAACATTTGAATTTTAACTATATCAATCCCCGAAATATTAACCAAGAATTTAGAAAACAAAAGAAAATCGGATCGGGATACAACATTCCAATGGTTTCGCAAACCATTCAAACCAATGGAATGTTGTATCCCGATCCGGTTTTCTTTTTCTTCCTATATGTATATCAATGTAAAATGTGTAGAACTACAATCGTGGAGGTGCAGTGCTATGCAAAAACTACAATGGTGGCTAGAATTTAGGTAGGGAGCATAATTTAAACAATTAAAGCAGTATTTAGGATATATAATTATAATTATATGTAGATAATTCAACAATTTGAATAATTCAATATCAATAATTAGCAAACTAATAATTCAAATACATAAATCGTCCAATCACAAGGCAAAAACATTAAAGAAAAGATTAAAAATTTATATAAAAAGAAAAATAGAATGTTGGACAAAGGCAATGGCCTGAGCTTTTTTTTTCTTTTATTTCAGCTTTCATATAGATATATAGATAGATTATATTTGTTAGCTTCCCAACTCTTCCATTTATGTATAGAGATACATATGTATAAGAAAAATATAAATATTCATTATAAATTAGTGACTTAGGTTAAAATTTTACTAAATTTAATATTTATTAAGATCAAATTATCAGTCATATAATCACATATAGTTGTTGATAGTATTTTATGTTGTTCGTCTAATTTTATTATATCTTGGAGACAATATGGCTTGCCTTTCGTTCTTTTTTTCCTTTTTTTTTTTTTTTTTTTTGTTGCATGCTGATATATATATATATATACTGAATAAAAAAATATACTTAATTTTAAAATACATAGTTATTTGAAATTTAATTAAAAATCATAAGATATATGTTCAAAATCTTTTTTTATATTTTAATTTAATAATACCAAAAGTAATTAACAACACAAGTATCAACATGAAATTGTCATAATAATATGTTACATTTAATGATATTTCACTTTTCATTTGACAAATATTTAAATAAAATTGATATATAATTTAATTAATAATAAGTCGCAAAACTCCAGAAATTAGTAATTTTTGAAAAAAAAAAAAAGGTAAAGAATAAGAAGAAGAAGTTACCTGAGCGGAGAGAATGAGCTAGAAAGCAGTGAAGGAGTTCTTTCTCCATTTTGTGATTTTGAACTTTTCTTTCTCTCTCTATTTTGTGATTTTGATCTTTTTGTAAACTCCTGACTTCTTTCTCCATTTTCTCTATCACAGCTCGCAATTCTTTGACCTCCTGTTTATGATCTTCTAATTCAGATTCTAATTCCATTAATTTTTTGTTTTCAGAATTCTTCAATTTGTTTTTAGCAGAAAAAGATGGCGGCACAATAGTATTCACAAGTTCCCCTGCACCTCACAAATCACCAAAATCACATACATGCACGCATCAAATCTACTATAATTAAATGTAAAAATAAAACGTACCAGGTAAGACAGTTTTAAGACCATAACGGCAGGCCAAAAAGGCCGCATTCTTGGCAATATCGGTCGCAAATCGACGAGTATCCTCTTTCTGCAACTGCTGGTTTAGATTTTGCACGGCGTTACCGATCTGGCTGGCCGCAGCACATCCGTAAGAGTAGGAGGTGGAAGAGAAATTATAGACATGGTTTTTGCTATTTTGACTGACCGAATCGGCTGTCGCATAAATGAAATCCAAAACACCCATTAGAGACTGAAGCAATTATCAAGCAAATAAGCAAAATAGGGGAAGTTCAATTTGTATTAGAGTGGAAAGAAGAGAGTAAAGCAAAACAGTGAAGTTCCCAAATTATACTATCTTCCTCCACGTGCTCGACATGCAGTGCCTTTTTCTTTGTTGGAAATAAGCTCAGTTTGGTTCACAGCTCTTTTAGCATGCTTTAAAAAATTTAATTTAATTTTTTTGGTGAATTTAATTTTTAAATTTATATAAATTATTAAAGAAAAATTCAATTTTATTTTTTAGTCAATTTAACTCCTTAACTTATTTAAACTAATTAAGAAAAATTATATTTGAGATTTTAAGTCAATTTAATTTATGATTCTTCATTGTATTTATAATTTAAAAATTATTATATAAATATTTATTAAAACTATAATTAGGATCGAACTGACTAATTTATTAAAAAATAATTAATTATAAAATATAAAAAAATAAAATATTTTTATTTTAATTGATGATTTTAAATTTATAAATATATATTAATTTGAATATTTTTAAATTAACCTCTATTATTGAGTTATTATATATGAAATTATTTTCATATTGAATAAATTAAAATTATAATATATATTTATAAATTTATTATATTATAAGAAATAATATTTTATACGAGTAAAAAAAGTGAAATATAACATTTTAATCATTTTAAGAAATTAAATTTTATTATATTGTAAGAACTGATATTTTATTCATGATTAAATTGATCTAAAAAGTGAAATTAAATTATTTTAATTACTATATATAAATTCAAGTGTTAAATTGGTTCAAAAGATCAAATCTAATATTTTTTATCTTGCTAAACAAGTTTAGAAGCCAAATCTAGCTTTATTTCTTTTTTTATTATTAATATTATTATTTTAATTTTATTCTAAAAAAAGATTAATTTAAATTAATTGTGGTATTGGAAATAAATCAATACTGTAGCCTATTAGTATCTGGGAAAGTATTTTTTAATGACCATGACCTGCCTATATTATTATCACTTTTAATTTAAATCAATAGTGATCTTTTTTACATTGTAAATGATTAAATGGTGTAAGGTTAGCTTACATTAAATGCAAGAGTATTATTTAAGTTACTTGAGTTGTTTGTGTATGATTATTGACTAATAGGTGTCTATATATGCCTTTTTTTTTGCACGTCTATAAATGGGGTCGCTTAACACTAATCTAAAATTTAATTTTAGAATTTCAAAGAGAAAAAAAGATTTAGAGATATTTTAGTTCCTATAAGTTCTTTTGTAATGTGCTTTGCATACATGAATGAAGCTAGAATTTAAAAGTAGAGAGGTATAAGTTTAATTAAATGAAATTATGCAAAGGAAAAAGGTTAAGATGGTTGAAAGGTGGTTAAACTCTCTCATTATCCAATGTTTAAACCTCTCTATTGTTAGGGGAATATTTTTTCTGAAAGAGAAGGGGATGTAGTTATAATAAAAAAGATTTGAGAGATTTGATAATGAAAGGAAAAACATATGTGAGATTAAGAGAGAAAGACATTGAGAGACATGGGATGAGGGGCATGTTGGATGCTTAAGATTTTCTTTACTCTCTTTTAATGAATACGACTGAAACACATGTGACTTTTCAGTCGCTAAATCTAGAGTAGCAAGGTATGTAATATAGTTTGAATGAAAGGAGTATAACGTTATATTGTTCTTATTACAGTATTAGTATATACACAAAGATGAACCTAAACTAAAAAGGGAAATAATATCAATTATAAAAGGTAAGAAATCCTAATTAATATGGAAAATCATTTATTAATTATGGTGAATCCTAACTAATATATCAACTACCAATATAGTGAACAACTATCAATTATGGTGAATACTAACTAATATGGAAAATCAACTACAACATAGAGGAAACAATATACACAATTAATACAAGACATAGTTTTAGGCTCTAATACTCCCCCTCAAGTTGGAATATGTAAGTTATAAATACTCAGCTTAGGATGTAGAAAAAGAAATATGTCCTTGCTGAGAGCCTTTGTCAAAAGATCAACTGGCTAATTGGCAGAAGAATTTGGTAAGAGAGGAAAAATATTAGCTTGAAGTTTGTTAGGTCCCGCAATAAAATTAAGAGAATAATCACAATAGTGGAATAATAAAATATGACACACAGAAATTTATATGGTTCACCCTTAATTGTTTTAGAGTTATGTCCACGGGACAAACTCTAAATATTTCTTCCACTATTAAAAATAGTAGGCTTACAAAAGGATTAATACAAATGGAATAAAATAGTGGCACTTACAGTATTTTCTAAAATACTCAAATTTTCTCATTATTTTGTCACTCCCCCGTTTTAGAAAACCCTTCATAAGATACTCTCTGCACCTTTTCTTTCTTTCGTTTTGCACATCCTCACTTGCACACACTCTCATATATTTTTAACAAAAATAAATGAATGTGTTAAAAAAATAAGGTGAGGTAGTTCACCGGCCAAAAAAAAAAGAAAAAGAAAAGAAGACAAAAACATGGGGCGGTGGGGCTGTGCCCACTTTAATGGGACCCACGTCAACAAATCTCTCCCTGACATTCAAGTGGGCAGTTTCGATGTGCCCACAATCTTTCTACAAGTAACAAGCTTCTTCATAGGTAAAGCTTTAATCATCATATCAGAGTCATTATTATCAATGTGTATTTTCTCAAATTGAAATGATTTCATCTCTAATGCATCTCAAATCCAGTGATACCTTACATCAATGTGATTTGACCTGTAATGAAAAGTCGAGTTCTTACTAAGATGAATAGCACGGTGACTGTCACAGAATAATACATACTTATCCTGTTCAAGGCCTAATTCATGTAGAAATTTCATCCACAGGAGTTCCTTGTCGTCTTCTATAATAGCAATATACTCAGCCTCAATGAAAGATAATGCAACACATTTCTATAACTTTGATTGCCAAGACACTGATGCTCCTGCAAAAGTCTTCAAGTATCCAGAAGTGGATTTTCTAGAATCCACATCACTAACCATATCTACATCTGTGTATCCATCCAACATAGGTTTACCATCACCAAAGCAAAAACATACTTTAGGAGTGCCTTTAAGATATTTGAGAATCCATTTCACCGCATTCCAGTATTCTTTACCTGGATTTGAGAGAAACTGACTAACGACACTAACATTATGAGCAATATTCGGCCTTGTGCATACCATGGCATACATTAAGCTACCAACCACAAATGCATAAGGTAATTTCTTCATCTCTTCTTTATCTTTCTCACTTGAAAGACATCGACTAGAACATAACTTGAAGTGGCCTACAAGTGGAGAACAAATTGGTTTCACACTGCCCATGTTAAACCTGTTGAGCACTTTCTCAATGTACTTCTCTTGAGATAATCATAACTTTCTATTCTTTCTGTCTCGAGAGATCTTCATTTTGAGAATCTATTTTCCAAGTCCTAAATCCTTCATTGCAAAGGACTTGCCAAGCTTCTTTTTCAAGCTATCAATTTTTTTTTTTATATTAGCCCATAATTAACATATCATCCACATATAACAAGAGAATAATAAAGTTGTCATCTGAAAACTTTTTCACAAATACACAATGATCATAAATCATTTTTTCGTACCCGTGGTTCACCATGGAGGACTCAAACTTCTTGTACCATTCCTAGGAGCTTACTTGAGGCCATACAATCTCTTCTTCAATCTGCACACCAAGTGCCCTTTGCCTTTGACTTGAAATCCTTCTGGTTGCTTTTTTATAAATTTCCTCCTTTAAGTCACTATGGAGGAAAGCAGTCTTCATATCAAGTTGTTCAATCTCTAAATTCATATTGACTGCCAAACCACATACAACTCGGATAGAAGACATCTTGACCACTAGCGAGAAAATTTCTTCGAAATCAACTCCCTTCTTCTGACAAATCCCTTCACAACTAGTCTTGCCTTGTACCTTAGCTGTGAGTTGTTTTGTTCAGTATTCAATCTGAACACCCATTTATTCTTTAGTGCTTTCTGCCCTTAGGTAGTTTCATCAATTCATATGTATGATTCTCATGCAAGGATTTTATCTCATCTTGCATGGCTTTCAACTACTCTTCCTTGTGATTGGTTTTTATGGCCTCTTCATAGTCTTCTGGTTCTCCCCCATCAGTCAACAACACATAATCATCGAAAGAGTATCTTTGGAAAGGTATTCTGCCTTTTGTAGATCTTCTCAACTAAGGTGGTTGTTTTGTAACGGCTGGCTCTGTGTTATTCTGTACAGGTTCACCATCATTTTCTTGCTCATTTCCTCTGTCTCCTTGGGATACTATCAGAGGTTCTTCATTAAGATCAATAGGAAACTCATTATAGACTTTGGCTTCTCATTTTTCTCAAACTCTTCAATGGTTTAGTCTTCTAGGAACACTACGTATATGCTTTTTATAATCTTCTTTTCAACTGGATCCCACAACCTATACCCAAACTCTTTGTATCCATAACCCATGAAGATACACTGCTTTGACTTTGAATCAAGCTTGGATCTTTCATCTTTGGGAATGTGAACAAAGACCCTGCATCCAAACACCCTAAGGTGATCATACGAAACATCTTTTCTTGTCCATCTCTTTTCTAGTACATCTTCATTAAAAGAAGCCCAAGGAGAAAGGTTAATCAAGTAAATTGTAGTTATCATTACTTCACCCCTAAAACTTTTAGAAAGTTTAACATGAGAGAGCATACATCAAATCCTTTCACAAATGGTTTTGTTCATTCTCTTAGCAATCCCATTTTATTATGGAGTTTTAGGAACTTTGTTATGTTCCTTGCAATATTTTTCAAATGGTCCTCTGTACTCACCATCATTGTCAGATCTGACACACTTCAACTTTCTTCCCATTTCTCTTTCGGTGCTGGTATGAAAATATTTGAATATATCTAGCACCTGATCCTTTGATTTTATAGGAAAGGCCCACACTTTTCTAGAATGATCATCAATAGAAGTAACATAATATGTGCAGCCACCAACATACTTATCAATCATAGAGCAAACATCAATATGTAGTAAATTTAAAATACAAAATTTTCTAGACAGAGAAAGGGATCTTTGAAATGAAA
The DNA here is from genome assembly GCA_947857235.1 of Jatropha podagrica. Lineage (NCBI taxonomy): Eukaryota > Viridiplantae > Streptophyta > Magnoliopsida > Malpighiales > Euphorbiaceae > Jatropha > Jatropha podagrica. The sequence continues at coordinate 52,671 of CANUEP010233227.1, forward strand.
CTCTATGTTGTTTTCCAGAAAAACAATCAGTGCAGGTCTTCAGTGGTATACCTGTCAAGGGTAAGATCTTCTTTTTGGTGAGAGTCTTAAGTCCCTTCTCAATCAAATGACCAAGTCGTCTGTGCCACAACTCTATGGAGGAATCTTCAGCTACATTTGCAATCCCTATGCAAATCTTGGCTTAGGTATGATAAAGAGTATTCTGCTTCTTTCCTTTACTAAATATCAAGTAACCTCTTGCAAGCCTCCATATACCATTAGCAAAAGAATTCTCATAACCCAAATAATCAAGCAAATGAATAGAGATTAGATTAAAGCATGCATCAGGAGTGCATCTCACATCTTCCAACCAAAGTTCATGGCCAACATTGGTTTTAATACATACTCTCTCAATACCACGATGTTCAGCAAGAGTACCATTTAACATTTTGACATGATCAAAATTTCCAAGAGTGAGAAAGGCAAAATAGTCCTTCTTAGAAGTAATATGGTATGAACATGCTAAATCAAGCACCCTGGTGGAATCTTGACTAGCGGAAGTCCCGTTAGTATCATCATGAGAAACACATACATCATCATCAAATAAAGCATCACCGTTAATTGCAAGTGAAGCTGACTCTATTTCTTCTTCCTCCTCATTTTTCTCCTTTGCCTGTTCCTTCTTCCATTTTCTGTAATATCTTTGCAAATGACCAGGCTTGCCACAATGGTAGCACGTAATACCCTTTCTTGACTTAGATCTCCCCCTTGACTTATCACTCCTATTTGGATTTTGAGGATATTTAGTTATATTCCTCCCTCTTCTTTCTATGACTATAATAAATGCTTCTGAATGGCTACTCGATCCTTGTTTCTTGCGCCTAACTTCTTCATTTAAAATATTTTCCTTAATTGTATTTGAGGTTAGTTTCCCTTCAAGAGCTGGGTTACTGAGCAACACAACTAAAGTCTTCCAGCTATCTGGCAAAAAACTCAATAGAAAAAATGCTTTCACCTCATCATCTATCATTAAATTCACAGTAGCCATCTGATTCAAAATTTCTTAAAATTTATTCAAGTGTTCAAAATCATGTATTCCTTCTCTATACTTCAAATTGACAAGCCTTCTTATCATAAAGGCTTTGTTCTATGCGTTCTTTTGTTCATATAGGTTCTCGAGCTTTGTCCATAATGAATAGGCTTCCGTTTCCTAAGCAACATGGTAAATAACACTCATGTTAATCCACTATCTCATTATTTCGACAGCCTTTCTATCAATTTTCTTCCATTCATTATCAGGGTTTTCTGTTGGCTTTACTCCCTTCATTTTAATAGTCTCAAATAGATCTTTGTAATATAGAAGGTCTTCCATTATCATCTTCCATAGTGGATAATTTGATGAAGTGAGTTTAATCATACTGTCCGTCTATTTGTCATCCATAATTTAATTTTGGGATTTGATGAGTAGTAATCATATACGTAAATAGTAATAGTATATGTGAACAATGATAGTAACAATATACGTGAATAGTAATAGTGAATAGTACTGGGCATAATAGTGATGGACCATGCAATAGTAACTTCAATAGTAACTATTCACCATAAACTTTGAGTTGTTATTTTATTATTCATCACTTTGTTGTTTCTGCAACTGCTTTCCAAGCGGACTGTGCTAAAAGACTCGTTGTAATTTTCTCTTCATCGTGGTATATTTATTTTTAAAATAGATCCACAGATCCGATATCGGTCTCTGACTAGCTGGACTTTAAATCAAGTAGCAGTTCAAGAAAAAAATTCCTTTCTGATGTGGAAGGTCAAATTAGTCTGCAACCACAGTGTATACTTGAAAAGATTTTTGACTATAATACTTGAATTTGCCAAAATTGAGCTCTGATATCACTTGTTAGGTCCCGCAATAAAATTAAGAGAATAATCATAGCAGCGAAATAATAAAATATGATACACAGAAATTTACATGGGTCATCTTTAATTGTTTTAGAACTACATTCACAGGACAAACTCTGAATATTTCTTCCACTATTAAAAATAGTAAGCTTACAAAGAGATTAATTCAAATAGGATAAAATAGTGGTATTCACAGTGTTTTTCAAAACACTCAAAAATAATTTTTCACTATTTTGTTACTCCCCGTTTTAGAAAATCCTTTCTAAAATACTCTTTGCACCTGTCTTTCTTTCATTTTGCACACACTGTCATCTATTTATAACAAAAATAAATAAATGCGTTAAAAAAATTAGGTGAGGTAGTTCATCGACCAAAGAAAAAAAGGAAAGGAAAAGAAGAAAAAAAACGTGGGGCAATGAGACTGTGCCTACTTTAATGGGACCCACGCCAATAAAGTTTTTCTTGAACAACATGACAATCAATTTCAAGATGCTTTGCCGGCTCATGAAAAATAGGATCAACAGCAATGTGACAAGCAACTTAATTATCACAATATAAAGGTGTAGGTTGCATTAAAGAAATTCAAAAATCTTTTAACAAATTATGCAATCAAACAATGTAACTTATGGTAGTTGCCATAGCATGGTATTTAGTTTCAGCAAAGGAATGAGAGATAGTAGTTTGTTTTTTGCTTTTCCATGAAATAAGACTAATGCTAAAAACTATACAATACCCCATGGTAGATCTCCTTGTCATAGGACCACTTGCCCAATCAGAGTCACAATAAGCAGTGAGTAAAAGTGAACAAGATGAAGATAGAAGAATACCTTAACAAGGAGTTGTCTCGAGGTATCAAAGAAGATGATGAGCAGCATCTAAGTGTAGCTTATGAGGCGCATGCATAAACTGACTGAGAATATTAATAAAGAAAGTAATATCAAGTCTAATGATGGTAAGATAAATAAGCCAACCAACTAGTTGACGATAGACAGAAGCATCTTCTAACAAAATTCCATCAGAATCTGAAAGTTTTGTTGAGTTCCATAAGTGCGTCAATTGTACATGCACAAGTAATATCGACATTTGGGGTAAGTCAAGAATATATTTTTGCTAACTCATATAGATACCTTTAGTAGAGTGAGTTGTTTCAATACCAAGAAAATATTTCAGTGAATCGAAAATCTTGATACATAAATGATGAAGAAAAAATTTTTTGACTTGTGGAATGAGTGATTGGTCATTCCTAATAATTATCATGTCATCTACATAAATTAGAAGAAAAATAATGGAGGATCTTGAACATAAAATAAATATAAAGAGATGACCATGTGATTATTAGAGACCAAAATCAAGAATGACATGAGAAAATGTGGAAAACCAATTACGAGGAGCTTGCATTAGCATCTAAAGAGACTATAAAGCTTGTAAGCTAGAGACGGCTCCTGCTTTTTTAGATGTCTCGAAGGTAAAGATATATAAACTTCTTCATTTAGCTCTCCATGAAGAAAAGTATTTTGAACATCAAGTTGGTGTAAAGACTAATTTTTTATTACAGCAATGTCTAAAAGAACATGCACAGTCACTAATTTTGCTACGGGACTAGAAGTATCATGAGAATCGACCCCTTCAACCTAAGTATAACCTTTAGCAACTAGCCGTACCTTATATCTTTTAATACTACCATCATATTGCCTTTTGATTTTAGAAACTCATTTACAACTGACTGACTTCTTATGAAGAGGAAGAGGAACAATAGACCAAGTGCTATTATCTTCCAGAGTGCAAATTTTATTATCAATGGCTTGTCTCTACTGAGGAAACCTAATGACTTAGGTAAAATTTGCAGGTTCAATATTAGAAGATACAGAGATGAGAAATGCACAATGAGACGTAAAATGATGATAAGAAAAAAAAAATTTCAAGAGGATATTTCATACCTGAATGTGAAGAAGATGATGAGATTTGAATATGAGAGCAATGATAAACTTTATACTTAAAATGTGGGCGAATCTCTTGTTGGGAGCAGCATAAAGTAGTGGTACGTGCATTAGGTGAAGGGTTTAGAACTGAATAAGGTGCAATGTCTATTAAATTTGTAATTGAAGAAGTAGTACCAGGAGAGGAGAAGATGGAGGGATTCACAATTTGTTTTCTTCTATTGGAATGAAAGAGGAATTGAATCTTTAGTTTACTTCATGGATATGCATGAAAATGTTTGTTCATGAAAAATTACATCACGACTAACATAAATATTGTGAGTGTAAAGATAAAAAATTTATAAACCTTTTGACCAAGTGGATAGCTAATAAAAATTCTAGGTGAAGCTCATTTATTAAATATACATGTGGCACGAAAATTACTTTCAAAGCATAAACAACCTATTGCACAAAGATGTTGAAAAGTTGACGTCTTAGTAAATAATAATTCAAATGGAATTTTATAATTGAGAGAGCTTTGATAAGTGTTCTATTAAGAAGATATGTAATAGTCAGAATACATTCTCCCAAAAACTTAATAGGTAAACCAACTTGAGAATGAAGAGCTCGAGCTAAAGCCAAGTGTAACAAGTATCTATGCTTGGGCTCTATAATACCATTTTATTGCGGTATATAGGTACAACTATGTTCATAAACCACACTAAATGAATTGAAAAGAGAGTTAACAGTATTATTAAAAAATTCACTACCATTATCACTTCGAATTCGTTGAATTGTGGTTTTAAATTGTATTTTTATCATGGCAAAAAAATTTTCAATATGATGATAAACTTGAGACTTAGATTAAAGTTAGAAAATCCAAAACCCATGAGAAAAATTCATCCATAATAGTTAAAAAGAAATTTGCACCATTCAAAGAAAAGGTTGAATATGATCCCCAAACATCAATATGAAAAAGCTTAAAACCATAATTCATTGAAATAGAAGTAATAGGAAATGGTAAATGAGTTTGTTTTGCCAAATAGCAAATAAGACATGGATATTTATTAGTAAAGTAAATATTATGATCTAAGGTAATAAATTTTTTGTAAACATATTGACCAGGATGTCCAGGACGCAAATGCCAAATATCTATTATTGAAGTGTTTGCAGCAAGGGAGATTGGTGTGAAGTTATTGCAATTGTTACCAAAGCAATAAAGACCATCATCTTTTTAGCCAAACCAATCACTTTTTTCATTATTAGGTCCTAAAATACACAAAAAAGAGGGAAAAAAATGAACTAAACAATTAAGTGTTTTGGTGATTTTGCAAATGGACATAAGCTTATACTTAGAAGGAACATAAAGAACAATTTTCATATGCATGCGAGAGTTGAGCTGACAAGAACCTACATGAGTAACTAAAACTTGGTTTCCATTAGGTAATTTAATGGGAGGACAACAATGATCACAAACATCAGTTAAAAATTTTTAATGGGAGGACTATGATGGTCACAAACTTATGAAAAATTTTACAAACATCAATAATGTGATCAATGCAACTTAAATCGACAATCCAAGTATCATTTGAATAAGAGAAAAAATATGAAAGTTTACCTGCAAAGTTGACTAGTGGGCTAGAAGGATTTATAGAAGGTGGTTCTATTAAGGCTAGGATTTGTTGGATTTGTTTCTAAGTGAATGGCGAGACCATTTTGTGAACTCAAGCTAGGTGTGCCTTGATCTACTATAGCCACAAAAGGTTTATGAGTTTTATAACTAAAAATGTATTTTTCTTCTTGCTCTTGCATATTTAATTGAAAATTTGGATCATACTTTACATTCCCAAGCTTCATTCAGCAACAAGACTTACAAAGACCACCCTTTCCACAATAGTTCCAGTGATAAGGAGGCTTGTTCCTTTTTGATTGATTCTGCTGTCCATGGTTAATATGCCATGTTGGATTCAAAAACTCTTATTGCATTTTGTTGAGAGAAACGATTATGAAGATATGTCCATACATTAGAGGCTTTCTTCATAAAAATACCCTATTAGCAATTTCTTTGGATACAGAATTTGAACAACTAAGATAAAATCATACTATTATAATGATTCCAAAAAGCATAGAAAATGATGTTGGAAAAGGCTCCTTGATACTTCCATCACAATTTATTTTTGACTTCAAAAACTGTGGTGATAGCACGATTCCATATAAGATAATTATCTCGAGTTAGAAGTTTGAGAGACTAATATCATTCCTAGATTATTAGAATGATCAATATAATAAGGAGATGAAAATCGGGTTCATAATCTAAACTTTTTAGTGTATCACACACTACAAAAAATATGTCATATTGCGATAAATGTATCGGTCACAAAACTGATAAAATCGGTCGCAAAAACAAAACTGCGACCGATTTGCGACTTTCTAAAATCCATTGCAGTTTGTGTCATCACTATTTATACAGTGATGGATACTGATTTTGGTTGCAGATTTGCGATCAACGAGATCGATCGCAATTATATTATAATCGGTTGCTGTTTAATACTATTTTTTTATTTTTTTATTTTTATACATATTTATAAAATATAATTGTAAATAACTTGTATAGAAAAGTACAAAATATAATTCTAAATATATAATTATTTTCAAACCATTTGTCATCACCTATCAACAATAATAATAAATCAATATGCCAATTTAGTAATACTATTTAAAATATCAATCAAAGATTTTTTTTTAGTTAATTATTTTCATTATATATTTTTTGTTTTTATATCAATATATTAAATTTTATATATATAATATTGACGTACGTGAAAATCAAATTTAATTTAATGTCTAAGTTGTATAGATTTTTACTGCTAAATTATATTTGCATTTGCATGTGCATGATATTTATATTTTTATCTTATAATTAATAATTAAAAACATATATGATCTTATATATTTTAAGGAAAAAACTCATAATAATAATAATTAATTATTAAATTTTTATTTATTTTATTTTAAAATTAATCATTTTACTTTTAATAATTGAAGTCATATTTTTATTTTTTATTAATTAATCATTTTATATTTTCAAAATATCATTAAAAAAAAACGTAACAGCAATGAGTTGACTGGCCTTATAGATAATAACCAAAGCCCATTTGTTTCATTTATCTTTTCAACTTTTAAGCATTTAGTGTTTTTCAAGTATCATATTAGTTATCAGTAAGCCGTCAATTTTAGATCTCCTCTTCCCTCTTCATATCCACAACACGTCAAAAAATAAATCTTCAAAACTCACACAAAAGAAGAAATAGAAGAAAAAGAAAAGCCATAATTTTCAAGACTCCACAATCTTTCATCTCTATCTTCTATTTTAGAGTGAGAAAGGAAAAAACAATGGATAAAAGGTAAGTTGGCAGGCAATGAAAAAGAGCGAAAAAAAAAGAGAGAGAGAGAGAGAGAGAAAATTTTGATTTTTTTTTTTTAATTCAAAATGACATGGAAATGGCATAAAATTGGGTTTACAGTTTTCGGTTTTTTCCAATTTTTTCGGTTAGACCCACTTTTTTTACTCCTCTGGTTTTGAACATCAAACCAGACCGAATCAAGCAGCGATTCACGATCTAACCAGTTCAACTGATCTGTCCAGTCCGATTTTCAATACATTGGCTAACCCAACCGTGGTTCCATGGGATTCAATTTAATATTTTTTATTTAAAACCCCATCAGAATTTGCATTTAAAATGATATTAATATAAATTTTTCAATTTGAAGTGTCTGAAAGACGAAAGTTAATTTAGAGTGATTCTACGACAACTTATATAGATTATAATTTTTTTTTATAGATTAAATCTTAATTTTTTATAAATTGCACACCTTCACACTGGATTTAGCGACTGAAAAGTCACATGCATTGGAAGAGAGTGAATTTTAATTTTTTTTATTAATTGCACTCTATAGAGTCTAAATTCATATCTCCATAATTGATAGTTGGTTTTCCATAGTAATTAGGATTTCATACTTTGTATAATTGATATTCTTTCCCTTTTTAGTTTAGGTTCATCTCTGTATAAATATCAGTCCTGCAATAAAAACAATATAACATTCTCCTCTTTTCGTTCAAACTCTATTATGGTATCCGAGCATTGATCTTTTTTTTTTTTTCTTTTCATCATGGTTAACACATTATGTATTTTACTTTTTCTATCAAAGTTATTTATAATTATATTTTACAAATACTTATAAAAATATAAAAACTCGGTTGAACAAAGTTGATCTGATTTCAACCGCGATCCCGTTATTAAGCCGGTTCGATCTCCGGTCCAATTTCACTTGGGTGACTGGACTTTTCATCCTTCTGCTTCTGTCTTTTTGATTCCAACGCACTTCACTCTTGGCCAGACGCCAGCGACGAATGGCGTCAATAGTCGCATGGAGCCTTTCAAGGGCAACCTTTGGGAAGAGCAAGGTCTTGTAGAAGTTATTCGCCTTAGCACCCTCCGAATTC
>CANUEP010233261.1:0-43122 GCA_947857235.1 Jatropha podagrica
AAAAGGGACATGAAGAAAAAAGAAGATGAAATAGAAGTAGAAAAATAAAAATAGAGGAGAAGAAGAAAAATGAACATGAAGGAAAAAGAAAAGAAGGTGAAGGAGAAGAAAGAAAACAAGAATAAGGGAAAATTAGAACTAGACAAGAAGAAGAGGAAAAAAAAAAAAGAATGGAGGGAAAGAAGAAGGGAAGAAAAAATAAGAACATGAATGAGAAGAAGAAAAAAACAAAAAGAGTAGAAGAAAAATAAGAAAAAGGAAAAAAAAGAGAAGTGAACATCAAGAACAAGAAGAAGAAAGGAAGAAGAAGAAGAAGAAGAAGGGAGAAAAAGATGTGTATTTATATTGTAAATTCGAAAATTACCGACGGAAGTTTCGTCGCTAAATTAAAAATTTCCATCAGTAATTTATTTATCTTGCCGCCTATTTATGATGCCAAAAAATTTAAAATTTAGCCACGAAATTTTCGTCGCTAAATTTTAAAATCTATCGGTAAATTATTAAAAATAGGTGGGAACATATTGCTCTTTTTTGCCTATGAAATTTAAAATCCGTCGGTAATTTCGTCGGTAATCGGTTGCTAATCCGTTGGTAAAAATAAAAAATTAGCACGAATATTTGACAATCTCAATTGTCAACAAAATTTAAATCCGTCGGTAATTCATCTCTAATTACCAACGAAAAAGCTTCCATTAGTAAAATCCATCGGTAATTGCCGAATTTTTTGTAGTGTCCCGTACTGAAAAGGCAAAGCCGCTTTGCACCACTGATAGACTACTTAAGATTCAATTCAAAAGGCCCTACTTAATTTCGCAAGCCTTTGTCATTGTTAGTCAACTAAGTCGGGCCTGGGGCCCACTGCGAATCCATAAATTTGAAGAGCATGCCGCAACAAAAGGATGGTCCCCTACACATTTCATTCTTTCCGGAAGGGAAGAAAAAAGAAGCACCCCCCATCATGATGAATCTCTCCTTGTCATCGGGATGAGGTAAATGCCTCCTAGCTGGGGGGGCAGATCGAATTGGAGTTTCCTTAGGTAGCCACCGACCTATAGTTATTCTTAAACTTCTGTGCTTGGTGGAGAAGAAGTAATAAAGGTACGCTCGCTTACTATCTTATTCTCTGCCACGAATTGGGATCGCTCGCCAGCTAAGTTAGATTGGAGCAACATTTTTTAAGAACATATTACCCATCTTCGCGGACAAGGGGCGTAACGACCTCTCCATCTACTTATTGCAGCCCAAGAATAAAAACGTCCATCTAGGCATTCCCTCTTGCTCTGATCCCCCCTACGCCTAGGATGTTGTTTGGGCCAAGAGCCATATTTAGTTGTTTTCATTTGGTTGTTTTTTTCTTATTGATGATACCAGCAAGACTCAGCCAAATGATGTCCACTGGTTGGTAGTGAAAGGACTCTTAGTATTTGCGTACCTAAAAGGGGGTGCTAATTAAACTAATAATTATATGCACATTATAATTTATTTTGCAAAGTAGCATTGTCTCATGGACTTTATCTTTTACCAAGATTCAATCGATAAAATATAAAAGATAAATATCTTTTATTAATAGTAAAATATTTATTACATGAAATTATATCCAAAATATAACCAATCAAATTGTCCATAAGGCGTACAACTAACATTCAACTCCTTGTTTCACAAGAGAAAAATACTTGATCACCTTCATAGATGATATGTCTCGTTATGATTATGAATATCTAATTCATGAAAAATCTCAAGGTATTGACATCCTTGAGGTGTACATTATGGAAGTCGATAAAGTTAAATTGTTAGATTAGATCGAGGTGGCAAGTACTATGGTAGATATGATGAGTCATGATAAAATCTTGGCTTATTTGCTGAATTCTTAGAAAAGCATGGCATTCGTGCTCAGTATACAATGCCAAGTACGCTACAACAACATGGTGTTGCTAAAAGGTAGAATCGTGCTTTAATGGAAATGGATAGGAGTATGATGAGTTATGCAACTGTTCCTATTTCCTTTCCGATTGAAGCTTTGAAGACCGTAATGTACATCTTGAACATAGGTCCTAGTAAGGTAGTCCCAACAACTCCTTTCGAGTTGTGGACTGGTAGGAAACCTAGTTTGAGACATTTACATATATGGGGTTGGCGGAGGCAAGAATCTTTAACCCACATAAGAAAAAGTTAGATTCGAGAAATATATTTGGATTCCTTATTGGTTATCCGGATAAGTCAAAAGGGTATAAATTTTATTATTCTAACCATAGTATAAGAATAGTAAAAATTGGTAATGTCAAATTCCTAGAAAACCGCAAGTTTAGTGGGACTAATGAACCTCAAAAAGTAGAACTTGAAATAAGAGTGGACATTCTACTGCCAATTTTACCTTGAGAACTTGTCACACCTCAATCTTCTCAACAAGTTGAGATAAATGATCAATAAGAAAGAGGTGGTTTTTCATCAGGAAGATGTTATTGAAAATATATTAGAAGCACCATAACCTATAACTTTGAGAAGATCTCAAAGAGGGTGAAAAACTAAAATTTCTAATGATTATATGGTACATTTTCAAGAACCTGATTTTGATATTGGGTTAGAGAAAGACTTGGTTTCATATTCACAAGCCATGGAAAGTAATAATTCTGATAAATGGATTGATGCTATTAATGAAGAGTGAAATCAATGGCCATAATGGTGTTTGAGATCTCGGTAAATTGCCTTCTAACTATAAAACTATGTGTAAATGGGTCTTTAAGAACAAATGCGATGCTAAAGGCAATATTGTACAATTTAAAGCCAGACTACTAGCCAAAGGTTTTACTCAAAAGGAAGGCATTAACTATAGAGAGATGTTCTCCCTAGTTTCAAAGAAGGATTCTCTTAGAATTATCATGAAACTTGTAGCTCATTTGATTTAGAGTTACATCAAATGGACATAAAAATTGCTTTTCTAAATGAGAATTTAAATAATATCTACATGGAACAACATAAAGGGTTTGCAAGGAAAAGAAAAGAGCATTTAGTTTGCAAATTAAAAAAATCCATCTGCGGTCTTAAATAAGCTTCTAGACAATGCTACATAAAATTTAATAAACCATTACATCTTTTGGATTTAAAGAAAGTATTGTTGACCGGTATCTAAAAGCCAATGGGAGGAAGTTTATATTTTTAATATTTCATGTGGATGACATTTTGTTAGCTAGTAATGATATTAGTTTGTTACATGAAACCAATGAATATCTCACTAAGAACTTTCAAATGGTTGATATGGGTGAAGCAACCAATGTTATTGGCATAGAGATCTTTAGAGATCGACCTCGAGGATTACTAGGCTTGTCTTAGAAAGGACATATTAATCAAGTTCTAGAGAGATTTAATATGCAGATATGCTTAGCCAATGTTGCACCCATTCAAAAGGGTGACAAATTAAGTAATAAATAGTGCCCAAGGAATGATTTAGAAAGAGAACAAATGAGAAAAATTCCTTATACATCAGTTGTTGGGTGCTTAATGTATGCCCAAACATGCACTAGGCTAGACATTAACTTTGTGTTGGAATATCAGAAAGATACCAAAGTGATCTAGGATTTGAACATAGGAAAGCGGCAAAGAAGGCTATGAGGTATCTACAATGAACAAAGGATTATACTCACATATAAAATATATAAAAAATTAGAGGTCATTGAATACTCAAATTCGGATTATGGTGGTTGCCTTGATAGCTTAAAGTCCTTCTAGATTTTTCTTTATGTTAGCAGGTGGAGAAATCTTATGGAAGAGTGTGAAGCAATCCACTATTGCTTCATCCACAGTAGAAGCCAAGTTTATTGCATGTTTTGAAGCCTCAAGTCATCCTTTGTGGTTGTGATATTTTATCTCAAGACTTGGTATTGTTGACTCAATTGCCAAGCCGCTGAGAATGCATTATGATAATGCAGTAGTTGTTTTCTTCTTTAAGAATGGGAAATACTCAAATGGGTCCAAACATATAGATTTAAAGTACTTGGTTGTTAGAGAAAAAGTGTAGAAAGAAGAAGTCTCAATTGAAAATATTAGTATCGCACTTATGATTGCTGATCCATTAACTAAAGGGTTACCTTTAAAGATATATATGGAACATGTTATTAGGATGGATCTTTTGAGTATCCATGATATGTACGTTATGGATATTTTAATTTTTTATGTAATTAACATGATTGCACATTAAGAATTTGTTTATGCTTATTCTATTTTTCAATTACGGGTGTACATCTTGATTGCTTGACAAACAAGAATTCTTTTAACAAAACAAATTATAGGCGTTATTTGATTTGAAGACTGAATTAATGATTATGACTAATGTATAGTACATAGAAGGGAATATGACATTAAAGTCATAGGACCGCTATGACTCATATTTATAACAAGAATTAATTTTAGTATTGTGGTCTTTTAATTTGGGATTGTTGGCTAATGTCAAATTTTGTGATCGCATGTCAAATGTATTTTGCTTTAAAAAAATATATTATATTATACATTTTTTTCTTTCTTTCTCATAATCGAGTTAGTAAACCAAGTACGAGAATGTAAGCACATTTTTTATTGGTCGATTTATCTAGTATTTTAAAAACTAATTACAGTTATTAGTCAACTAAAGGATAAGACTAAATAGAAGAATTAACTCCCTTATAAGGCACATGACTATTAGGGCCCTAGTTACTGAATTGGGCGCTTTTGATTCATGTGTCTACAAACAAATAAAAGATGGTGATATCAGGCCTCATTCAAATGCAATAAAATCATTGTTGAAAGATGATAACAAAATTTCAAGGATTAATTTTTGCCTTTTCAATGATAGATGGAGGTATTTTAAATGCTCAACCCTCTTTTTCAATGGAATGCATTATATAATTTATCTAGATGAAAAATGGTTCTACTTGACCAAAGAAACATAGAAATACTACTTAGCTGATGGTGAAGAAGAACTGTTGAGAAAATGTAAAAGCAAGAAATTTATACTGAAAATTTATATTCATTTGTTTGATCTGATCTAAATTAATTACATTTGCTTGACCTATTGTATTTAGCATCTTAATAAGTTTTAATTTAAAAGTGGGCAATAAAATCTGAATTTTAGTGTGAGTTTGAAGATACAATTTTAAGTATTAAGTCCACAACGTGGCTTACGAAAGAGTACAACCATTATAAAAATATGAAAAAAGTGGATAACTAAGAATAATAAAGCTACAAAAAACGTATTACATAAGTTCACAACTAATAAATTAAAAGGTAATAACTGTGACTTACGGAATTTCATAACCTTTAACTAATATAGAGAAACAAAAACCATAGAAATAAATGCACAAGTACTAAAAAAATGGCCACAAAATGTATTATAGAAGTGCATAACTAATAAATTAAAATGCCACAAAGTGATTTACAGAATTTCACATCTGTGAACTAACATAGAGAAATAAAAACCATAGAAAAATTGCACAAGTACTAAAAATATGGTCACAAAATGGCTTATAGAAATGCACAACTAATAATTAAAAGCCACAAAGTGGCTCATAGAAGTTCACAATTATTAACTAATAAATGGTCATAAAATGGCTTACAAAAGCACACGACTGATAATTAAAAAGGCCACAAAGTGGCTTATAGAAGTTCACAAATGTTAACTAATACATGGCCACAAAATAACTTACAAAAGTTTACAAATTAAAAGGTCACTAAATGGCTTACAACAGAGTCAAACAAAAACCGTTAAACCAAAGTGATAAAATTGAAAGGCTGCTAAGTGGCTCACAAAAAGCAAAACATAATCAGAAAGTGCACAATTACTACCAATAAAAGTTCATATTAATTTATTTATTGTCACCATTATTACTTAGATCAGTATTAATAACAACAAATGTGCCTTCCATAATTTTTGCTATTGGGTCATCTATCTCATCACTTGCAAAAGGATCTTGAAGAGTCATTAAAATCTTCTCTTATCAATAGTTCTTGTATAGTAGGTTCGGTCTCATCTGACTTTAGGAGTGCTTAATGATCACTACCTTCACGCACATCTTTACTTTTTTGGCCACTTTTTTCTCTAGTAAGTGTTTTAGGAATCTTAGAATATTGACTCGTTCCTTGGTGAAATTGTCTTAAATTAGCAACAGAAGACCACAACTCTTCAAGTTGCGCCCTCTTTTTTTTGTGTTTGCTCATGACTAGTATTCTTTCTTATATAAAAAGTAAGAGGTCTCGAGTTAGGATCCTCTCGATCATAGTTGTTTTCACCAATTTAGTAAGCAAATAAATAATCTTAAATTATGTTAGTCAAACAAACACGTAAAGAAATTATATTTTCAAAAACTAATTATGAGGTTCATAATTTATGATTCTTTTAGCACATTGGTCCTTTTGTCACAGATAATATAACTAAAATGTTAATGAAATTACAATTTAGAAATGATATAGTTAACTTTCGAAAATAAATGATTATAGTTTAGAAATCAATTTATATTTTTTTAATTATTTAAATTACTTATAACTTGTTTAATTCATTCGACCAATACCTATCTTTCGCCCATGTTATTGATGTATTTGATGACCTAGTAAAAAAACAAATCATTGACTTGATTTTTTATGGGTAGCCATGCAATAACTTTTTACGTAGCTTTTAACTTTTTAAGTAGTCAAAAAGTCAAATGCTATTTTTTATAGTGTTATTTTAATTTTTTTAACATTATAACTTATTTTGTTAGGATTAATATGTATTTTTGAGATTATAATTTTTAATTCTTTTTTTTTTTCATTTTTTCTATTTGATTTATGATTATCTTTCTTCTAGAAGAAAGATCTTTCATTTTTTTTCTGTTATTGAATAATTTGTCCAAGCCATAGATCGACGATAACATCGCATTTAGACTAATTTTTACAGGTTAAGATAACATTTTATAAAAAGTTAATTCATGCAACATTTAACTTTTTAGCATTTTTCGAAAAACTACTAAAATAATTATCAGTTAAACACTATTATTAAAATAGTTAATAGCTATATTAACAATCAATTTTATCAAACAAATCCTTCATCTAATCTATGTCCACCTTTAAATTCTAGTTTTACTTTAATAATTTTTATCAAATTCTTAAAGTCTCTCAAATTTAAAACCTTCCATCTCTTAAAGAGAATGAAAAAGCTTATCAAATTATTATATATACTAGGGTTATATTTAGTTGGATGTAATGCAATGTAATTAAAGATATAATAGAATGAAAAATGTAATAGAATGAAACATAATTAAGATTTTATTACTTTGTTCGGTAATATAATTGATAAAATTTATAGAATGCAATCACTATTCTATTTTTATGTTTATTTATAAATATGTAATGTAATGTAATTAAAACACTACCACCAACAATCACATTGTCACCACTAGCACTCCATCGCCACCAATCACACCACCACCACCACTTCACCATCATCACAACCACTAATCACCACTCCATCACCACCACAACCACCACTCCACCATTACCACCACCACTTCAAACAGCACTCCACTACCACCACCTACACCACCACCATCGCCATCGCCACATCATTATTAGTATAAGAAAATGTCTGAACTAAAAACTATTTATTATATTAAATTATTAAATATCTTATTTGAACTAAAAATTTTAAAAAGGGTAAGCAAAAAAAATATATATAATTCAAAGATGATCATTGGACCAATTTGAGTAAAATTTTTAACTGAAATAAATTAATAAAAAAATTTTACTTAACCGAATTAATTTTTTAGTTGAACTTAACCGAATCATTTTGACTGAATTAATTTTCATTTTTAACTAAGCCAAAATTAAGGAAAATAAAAACGTAATTAACTAATCGATTTTAACTTAAATTTATGATTAACCAACTTTAACCAAAATAAAAATTAACTGAAGTTAGTATTTACTGCTTAATCAAAATAAAAAATGAAATATTTTTAATTTTTAATTTTATTATCTACTTAACCAAAACAACATAGTTTTGAGAGTGGATTAATTTGATTAATTTGACAAATTACTTTTTAATCGATCAATGAAATTTTAATTTTCTTTATTCAAACTTTTAATCGAATATTTATTCACTAAACTAATTTAGCTGAATTAACCGAACTGAATGCTCACCGCTCATGTAATATAACAAAATAAAAGTTAATTAAGTCATCATAAATTAATCTTTTTTCATATGTTTTCATTTAATAAATTAAATTATAATACAAAATTATGGGATATTTTGATATTTTTAGTGATTTTTCATTCAATTAGTCCCATTCCTATAATAAAATATATTTTTTATTTTATGTTGCATATTAAATAGCAAAATATAATTTTTATTATGTGGTGGTGGTTGTGGTAGAGTTGTGGTTGTGGTGGTCATGGTAGAGTAATTCAGGTGGTAGTGATAGCAATACAAAGTGATGGTTGTGGTGGTAATGACGATAGTTGAGGTGGTGGTGGTTGTAGACCGCTGGTGGTTATGGTAGAGCACTAGGGGTGATGTGATGGTGGTGGTAGTGGTGGTGGTAGTTAAGGTGGCGATGGTGGTTAAAGTGTTGGTGGTGGTGGAGTAGTGGTGGTGGTGAGAGTTGTGGAGTAGTGGCGATAATGATAGTGATGGTGCGATAATGGTGCTGGTGGTCGCGGAGCAATGGTGGTAGTGGTGAATCAGTAGTAGTGTTAGTGGTTAAGCGGTGGTAGTAGTGGTGACGTTATGGTATTGGAGGTGATGGAGTGATACTGGTGATTGTTGTGGTGAGGTAGTAGTGTTAAATAGCCTTGAATTGTAAATTTTTTATTTGGGTAGCTTGTGTAATTGGTATTACGTGTGTTTGATGTAATAAGCAATACATGTGTTTTTTGCTGTAATGAATATTACATCAAATAAAATAATAAAGATTACACATGTAATCTCAATTACAATACATTGTCCAAAAAAAGGCTAATCAAACAATATAATCAGTCATATAATCTCTATTCTATCACACGATTCATTACATCATATCAAATATGACCTAAGCCACGTGGGTAAATCATTGTTTCGGCAACAATGATTTTCCATTTCAACCCCTTATAATTTTTTTAAATTACAATATTGCTTTTATTTTAGTCCTTTAATAATTTCTCATTCAACTCCTTATATTTTTCTAATTACAATATAGCTTTTTTATTTTAGTCCTTTAATATCTTATAATTACAAAGATTTCATTTTGCTATCAATTGATAATTCTAACTTTATGATTTCATTTTTAATTACGGTATTTTTCACATAATAGTGTTTACTTACTTTTACCATTTGATATTTTTCTAAGTCATTTATACTCTTTTATTTTTTTAATAGTATAAAAAGATAATAAAACCTATTTTAATTGACATGCCATAGTAAAATTTTGTCATTTTTGCCTTTTGATTTCATTTTACTCCTTCGATATTTTTTATTACAGTGACGTCATTTTGCTACTACTTTATAATTCAACCTTTATGGCTTCAATTTGTATAATGTTATCCTTTGACTATTCAACAATTTATTTGTATTAAGGTAAAAAATATATGAGAATTTCTTGAAAGGTAGTTTGTAATTCTTTAACAAGTATATTACTTAAAACATCGAATTAGAGAAATTTAAAAATACATGAAAAATTTTGTAGTAAAATGAGCAGAAATAAAATTACAAAATATGAATTTTATTTTTATAAAAGAACTGTATTAAAAATAGAAATAAAATTTGAGACATAGTGTGAAATAAAAATAAGATCAAATATAATTTAAATCCTAGTTTTAGTTTGGGGATAGCCCATATCTCCTATTTTCTAATATTTTTTTCATTTTATCTTCTTTTACATTTAATATTTTTTTGCTTTAATAAATTTAGATCTGTTTTATGTAACAGATTTGTCTTTTTGTTTTGTTATTATTAATCATTTCCGTATTTGGAGTTTTTTTGTCTCTTCTTTATGAAGATAATCTTTTCTTTTTGAGGGATAAGTAATAAATAAAACTATGTTATTTGATTTTATTTGGTTGAAGAATTTAGATATTGATTTGTAGGTGTGGATCTTCGATCGATGGAGTCTGGTAGTACAGTATGTTTCTCCGTTGATGTTATTGACCCATAGCGATGGACACTCATCTGTATTTATCATATTTATAAATTATTTGAAAAATAATCAAGTTACAGAAGATTCAAAGAAATTATTCTGACATCTAAATCAATTAAAGGACTAGTTGTTACTATGATAATTTATATCTTTTGTCAATATCAACTTTAAGCGAAAAGATCTAATATTATATTTTTTTAATATTAGTTTCATTTAAAAGGATATGAATTCTTTGTACCGTTAATAGATCAATGAACTGTATTAGGTACTAATAGTAAGGTTTTATGTCTTGTCTATAAACTTATTTATAATTCTTTATATTATTATTAATGAAATATATTTTTAAAAAAAGTACAATAAACGTAATATCTTTAAAATGATTAAATAAAACATTTAAATTAACTAACTAACTAACTAACTATATATATATAGTTAATTTTCAAGTACCATATCACATATAATAATCATCTATTTTTCTTGATTAATTAAAGTGTTCAAAACATAATTTATATACCTAATAATTTTCTAAAATGTTCTTAATTGTACAATTATAATAAGTTTATCTTAAATCCTGCAATTCAAAAGCCTCTAGAATAATTAAACAACTAACTATTTATAATTGTTGAAAAAAAAATATAACTATTCGATATAGCTTTTGCATATTTTACAATCCATTTTATCACTTTTTAAAAAAAAAAATAATACAATATTTTAATTTTTTATTCTTGCATGTTAAAAGAAAACATTCCGCACATTCCGTGCATTGCACCAGGCAAAATGCGCGTTATATCCATTGCAATAAGAAAAGTTATATAGTATGACAATTAGTAGATGTGAAAATATTTTGTAACAGCCTAATGTATAATTTGCCCCTAAACTATCGCCATTTCTTCTAATAGCCCCCTGAATTTTACAGGGGTTCTATCGTAACTCTGGTCTAACAAATCTTTTAGTAATCATGCCCTTCGCCATGTAGAATAAAAAGAGCATGCATTTAATCGCGTTTGGAAGACTAAGGACTAATTTTCTCAATCAATGAGTGTCCAATGTGGCGAGATCAACGATTGTTATTGTCAAGTAGCTTAAGGAGTTTTTTTTTTTTACTAATTTTCTCTCTTTAAAATGAAACCTAAGAATGACATTAATCCCTCTCCCTTTCTCAATTGATTTTATTTCTTCAATTAAAATTGATTCGAAAATAGCAACAAATATGAAGGAATTAAGAATCTTGAGCAACTGTCAGCAAATGATTATGGCAGGTCAGAATTTTGTGTTTCTGGTTCAAGTTTTATTAGAAATATAAGCAAAAAGCATCAATATTAGAAATTGTAAGTTATAGAGGAAGAAGAGAGTAAAAAAGAGAGATGAAAAAGAATAAGAATATTGGAAGTTGTTGGTTGAAGAAACAAAAACAAACGGAGAATTTCAAATTTTGTGATTAGATCACTCTAATATTTTGATTTTCTTCTCTCATATTTTTTTTATTCTCTTTTCTTCTCTTAATCAATTTCTTGAGCTATAGATTGCAAAGTATGGTTTAGCTTGTGATGTTTATATAAATAAGGATTTTGGTTCATTTTTATAATTTCTGCAATAAAAAATTTTTAATGCAACGAAGACGTTTGATGAAATGTGTGAAACAACAAATAGTTAAAGAGAAAATCTTTTTTTCTTCTAACTTGTTATGAGTTATCTGGGCACTCAAACTTTCCCATTGCTTATAATCATTGCATCACCCAGTTCTATGCTGCTGTTCATGCACAATAAAAGAGGGCAGATTGATGAATGATCTCTGGAACGAAGTAGAGTAACAGAAACAGCATTTTATTTTTGTTTTCATTTATCGTTTTTTAGTCATCATTTTATTAATTTTACTTTTATTTTTTTATCCAATCATTATTTTTTCTCTTTGTAGATTACACATGTTATTGCTCAATCCATGCCATCGCACGTGTGTTTCACTTTTTATTTATGTTTTGGCAAGGGGTATGGCTACTAAAGGATTTGTTAGTACATAGTCATAGTAGAACCCCCACAAAATTCAAAAGGTCACTGGGAGAAACAAAGATAATTCAAGAGTAAAATTATGTTGTAACGGTGTAAGCTTTTATGCTAAAATTCTCATAGAAGTACATAAGCATTTGAGATTTTTAAAACTGACAATATAGGGACAGAGGCACACAGAGTCCGAAGGAGGTTTCGCCCCCACCCAATAAAAAAAGAAAAAAAAATCAATTTTTAGTGTCAAAAAATTGAAAAAGAATTTTAGTTTGGCCCTCTCATTAATTAAAATTATTGTTTCCCTAATTCTTTAGGTTAGAACCATCCCTGTGTCAATCGTTATGAACTACATATTTATTTCCTTATTGGAAGTATGAAATGAATGTTCAAATATTATTGGTCACGTGAATTCATTTATCCATTAAACTATATGTGACTTTTCATACTTTTTTCATTTCAAAAAGACAGTATACTTTTTATTTTTACGCACATCAAGAAAGTAGCAATTATTATAATCAATGGATAATTTTATTCATATTACTTTTTTATTGTGTCCATTTTAAATAATATATCAGTAATTATTATATTGAAATAATAAATAAAAATTAATGAGAAATATTGAAAATAAGATAAAATTTAATAAAGGTGTAATAAATAATTTAAGAATTAATTATATATTGGGACAAATAAAAAAAGAAAAAAAAAAGGATAGACTATCTTTTTAGGACAAAGAGAACATAACTTTCTAAACTTTTAGATAAAGATATGAAAGCGTTAACGAGGCTAAAAAAGAATGGGCTTTGGGCTCATCTTTCATGCACAAATGTATGAAGATTTCGTTTTTTATACATTTCTTACATAATAAATTGTATTTAACACCGTTCCTGGTGCGAAATGCTTCTTACTGTAGCTTATTTAATATTTTTTCTGTCCTAAATGTTTTTCACAGTTTAAAATTAAGTTAAATTAGTAACTATAATTTTTTTATTTTATTCTTATATGTACACCTTAAAATTTTAAAGAAAAATTATATTACGATCATTATAATTTGCAAAATACAATTAATTCATCTCTATTTTTTAGAAAATATATTAAAATTTTCTTATAGTTTACTTTCACTAGACTATAAGATTTTTTTGTCCAAATTTTATATCTTTTCCGTTAAGTACCTTATAAAATGACAAAAATGCTCTTTTTATTTTTAAACCACAGAGATGAACTAGTTATTTTTTCAAACGATAGTAACTGTACTATAATTTTTCTGATATAATATTTTAGTAGCTTTCATTTGACTTCTGTATTTCCTTGTTAATTTAACAAAAAAAATATAAAAATTAGATAAAAAATTTAATAGTGTAACAAAAACAAAACATAAAAATAAATTAATATATTTTAAAAAATCAAAAACGGACCAGTTGTATTTTTCTGGATCGTACTGTAATTTTTTAAAACTCTAAAGGTGATCTATTAATAATTTCTTCAAACTTTCAAAATTAGATGAAGAGTTAGTATATCAACATTTCAAATTTAAGACTTTTCCGGTCCCTAGTAAATTCAGATAATATTATTTTACATGGATTATTATACAAAAATATTATGAGAAGTGAAAAAATATTTTCAAAAATATAAGTGAGACTATTATTTTGAGATAGTCAAAAGGAAATTGGGACTATAGTTTTCAGATTGAGGGAGTATAACTTTGATTATTTACCAAAAATGATGCTTATTTTTATTTTAATTTATAATATAAATAATTAATTAAATATAAATGAAATTATAAAAAAATTGATAATTAGATGAAATATTTGCTACAGTTTAATGTTCTTCCATATTCATATTTTTTTCCAATCAAATTTGAATAAGAACATTAATAAATCCAAAAATCGATAAAAATATTCATAATAATCATAAAGCTAATTTTTTTACATACAATAAGCAAAAAATTTTGAACTATAAAATAATAATAATGATTTTCTTATAGAAAATACTGATTTTATATATATAATAAAAATAAAGTGAAATCAAATTATGTGAGTGGATACAAGTTAAAAATTGAGTACGTGAAATGATAATCAAACTTAAAATATTAAAGTAGTTTAGGCATGAACATAATAAATTTAGGGAATTTGAAAGTGTAGGTCCCATTAGACAAATATACATAAGGGAGGTGAATTGGTATTTTCAAAAATCAATATTTTTAAGAATATTTCAATTTACAGCTGAAGCAGCATATCATACCAACTCAAATCAGACAATAAGCATATATAGTTTAATTAAAAATTCAATTTGATTTATCATTGATATAAAAGTATAGAGTTAAACCAATTATTGAATACAGCTCACTGAAACTGGTCTGTAGAGATTTTGTGAGACAATAACTGATTTTAAGCAATTTTAAAAGTTAAATAATCACAGTGTAGCACAAATAACAGAGTTGATTTATTAAGCATAAACAGATATTTAAGTGAGTGTTTGAGCATATTCAAGTAGCAATCAAGAAATGAATAGCAGAAAACAACACAATTAATTTTATAATGGTTTGGATTTTTCACGCCTACTTCCACTTCTCATGAAATTGTATTAAGATCATCCACTATAAACTGTTTTCACAAGCAAGAGCAAAGCCAAATACAATGGAAATAGTTCAACATTTAAAACTAATCATTCCCCATAAATTTTTCAAAAAACTTATAAACTTATCCTTTTTAGTTTTTAGCAAAGAACTAGATAAAAGTTAACCCCACTAGTTTTTAATAAAAACTAGGAAACTTATACGACTTGCTCTTACTCAAACAGAGGTGTTTGATTACCTAAACAACATAAACTTCACATGAGCTTTGTCCTCACAAAAATTTTCGATTTTGTTGTCCTCTATTTTATTCTAGATTAAAAGAAACCTATAATAAAAGGAGAGTTATGCCCATTTAAACTTAGGAAGGAGATTTTAAAAGTTTTTCAATTCAGTTCTCTCAAAATACTGTTCATCTACTTCTCTTAGAAATGATGAATTTGAAGCATAAAGAAGAAGAAGAAGAAGAAAGAGATAAAGGCTTAAGATGAGAGTTTTGAAATTTAAAACAGTAAACGCAAATCTTCTCACATGCTAAAACAAGTATTCTGCCATCCTTTTATATCAAAGAAAAACTTTTCTTCCCATTAGAGAGATAAAGTTAACGCTAGAGAGAAGGAGAGGAAGAAATAGAGTGGCAACAAAACTTTAGCTGGAAAAGAGGGAAGGATATGGGTTGTAGTCCTTTTTATAGAAATTGAGTGTTTTCAAATTTAAAAGCCTAAGGAATTTTAAGATCTTATTTTCCCACTAAATCTTTTTAACAAAGAAAACGTATTTTTAATTTTTGAAAAGTGAGATTTAAAATACATTTTTCCCTCTTAAAATTTCAAGAAATATTATTTTAACAAAAATATCTTCTTTAAGTGGATAGTTCAAAAGCCTAAAAAATAATTTTGATTTTAGCTATAATAGACATAATTTATCTTTCTATTTTTACAAGATGAACTAAACCCAACTAATTTGAGTACCTTACTAATTACATTATCTTCAAGTCTTTAAGTAGTTTTGTCAATGTTCATTTGGATAGCCTTCAAACTTCAATTTTAATGAGATCTTCTTGATTCAATTTCTGCAAAAGACTATTAAGAAAATTACTATATAATAAATTATTTTAATTTTTTTTTTCACTAATCATCAAAATTAGAGGTTGTAAGAGCCTTGAGCCAACAATTTCCTCCTTGTTGATGACAGATGCACCTTTGAAAAGTCGCAGGTGCATTACACAAGCCAAAAAGCATTCTCTTATAAGCAAAAGTATCATATGTGTCACACTCTAAAAAAAATAAAGATGCAATGGTCCTAGGGTCTAGGTAGGTTTAAAATCACTGAGTACCACATAGAATCCACATCTAATTCTATCTTATTATAAATAAATAATTTGTTAAATACTTAATACTTCATACTTAGGTGCTAAAAACTTTTCACTATTATTCAACCAATTTGCCATAATATTCTTTTTATTTATACAATCTTAAGTAATCAAACTTTTCACTATTGATAATAAACTCTGCATTCATAATCAACTAATATCATTTACATATATTTTACAGAACAACTAGAGTTATCCATTAAATTACTCATAAATTTCAACACATAACTATATTGTTCTCTTATTTTTTGTTAAAATAAAGAAACCAAGAAATTGCTGAACTAAACCATTTCCACCTGAAACATAGACGCTTTGATAAGACGTTAACTCAGTGAGGATATAGAGCCACTTAATTGACATAAACATTTTAAACATTACATGTCTTATAATCAATTATTACAATTTAATATATCACTAAGACTCATTATAGACATAATTCAATTAAATAAAATTTATAATAATCTAAATTCTTATTATCGATATCATATCAATCATGTATTAAATAATTACCTAAAAGTATAGAAGAAAACATATTACTATGTATATTTTTGTACTTTCTCATTTCATACAGATATCTCAGATAATTCGGCTAATGATAGCATTTTACAAAATCATAATTTTTCGCAAAGTTACTATTTTCACTTAGACAGTACTGAAGAAAACATATTACTATGTACATTTCAGCACTGTCTCACACTTCACAATTTCAGGGCAATAACTTCTCCCTTTAATTGTGTTCACTTTCACCTATGTGCACATATCCTAACGGTATAACCCTCATCAGAGTTGGATTTTGTCATTAGCCTAAATAATAGCATAGCACAATCAGAATCAAACACAATAATCAATCAAATTCTCATATTCACAATTTCACATCACAATTTCATATCGCAATTTCAATAATTCTAAGATCAATGATAGTGAGTGACTGAATGAATTCTTTCAAACATTCTAATAATCATAAATTGAATCAAACAATTTAAACACACACAAGGAGTTAAACACTATTAACTCACCTTGAATTCAAGTATCCGACTCTTTTTAGTCACTTATTATTCTGAAATGGTTCATATTAATTCTTGACTTATATTCATATTTAAATACATATTATTCTTGACATTCAAGGTTCTTAATATTTTTATTCATTAATTTAAAATCAGAATTTTTAGGGACAAAAATTATACATATTAAACATTATATTCATTTTCTATATACTTATGTTCATAGCTAATTTATTTTAATATGCTCAATTTAGTGCAAATTTAATGAAACACAATTTTTTACACATGACAGTATGTGTTTATTTAATTGAATATTTATCTTATTTATTCTAAAATTTTACCAAGTGGTTCTTAACATTTCAATGTACTTTCATATTAAATTTCATGAATTTTAGAATCCATGAACATATTCAAATAGATTAACTACAGACTCAAAATTTTCAACTTTCTTATATTGAGTAACCTTCTATATTTTATTAATATCTCTAATTTTTCTCATGACTTTTCCTTCTAATACAACTTTTCTAACATCTAGGCCGCATTTCTGTAAAATTAAATAATTTTTTGTGCTTGTTTACATATTTAATTTAACAAAACATAATGACTGAATTTAAATAGCTCATTGAGACAGTTTGTAAAAATTAAAATTTTCTGAATTTTACATGATCAATTATTTTCAATTTCTAAAATCTTGAATGATTAGTTAATACATTGTAAAAATAAATTTTTTACTTCATTAAAATAAATATTTAAATTCAAATTTTATCCATTAAATCTTTCCTAAATCTTTATTTGCTGATACTAAGCTCTTCAATTTTATTTTTGTTAAAATTACTCTCTTATTTAATTGAGAATTGGATAGTGATGATCTCTTATTGAGTAATTGAACTTTTATATATTGATATTCAACTCCTAGATTTTTCTTTTTTGGTCAAAATTAAATAAGTAAACTTTAAGGGAAAAAAAACCCCATTATTTGAATTGAACTCAAAAACTATTTGCCATCTATTTTTCTTTTCTTTTCTTTTGCAGAAAATATTCATTAATTAATATATTAATAAAGTTAGGAATTAGAGTGGGTGAGTGGAAAGTGCATTGCTAGCTACTTTGACAAAAATAATTCAACAACCCTCAAATAAGAAAAAAAAAATTTTCAATATATTGCTTGCAGGACTCTAATTAGTACAAATACAAGCTGCAATTGCAATTGACTCCACAACCATCCCTTCATGTACTGAAAGGGACCATCTATCATCCATTGAACCTTTTGGACACCCATCACATCCATACAATGTACATTTATACAATTCCAATACGGTATATATACGGTCCAATACTTAGCATGATGGAGGGCATAATAATAATAAAATAAAAAGAAGCACTGTTTCTTTTTTAATTATTATAACTGATAAGGACAATAATATAGCATAGGTAAGATGAAAAAGATGACAAAAGGACCACACCACCATATCCCTTACTTATTTTGTCTCTTTATTTGACTAATATCATCAGCATAGCAAAAATAAATAATAATAATAATAATTGAATAAAAAGTATTCTCACCCACCAAGCAACCATCACCTCCTGTCTTCGTTTCAGCATAGCAAATTTACTTTGTTCTTTACCTCTATAATTTAATTTTGCAAGTAATGTTGTTCAATAGCTCTGTAAACCAAATTGAAATTCTTCCATTTGATTACAAATTTCATATTTACTCCTTCAAGCAATAAATTCAATGCTAACACAATAACTAGTTTCTAAACATATTGATCACTCTAGAGATACAGCCATCACGTTAATTATGAATTGCATGCATATATATAAATTGGCCTAAGAAGAAATACGTTTTACATACTTGAGATCAATGTCCAGGAACTGAGGAGGATTGAGGTGTATTCCAGACACCTGTTTAATTACAAAATGCGTAATGATATTAGGACTATTAAAGATAATTGAATTTGATGGTGTATGCTTATGTCTGATCCTGAATTGGACCACAGAATCATGCGAAAAATCATATAACTTGCAATAGGATGAAGGTTCAATAGTGATATAAGGGACAGCTTGCCACTGTTTTCTATTCCCTATTCAAATTAGTTTTCAAGTATATGAGGCTTAAGTGAAGAAGATGTTGAAAATGAAAATCAGAAATCAAAAGAGCTAACGAGAAAGAAAAGCAATGAGAAGCAACAATAGTTCATTAGTTCAGTCAATAGACATTGGCACAATGACATGCATGATACTTCTTTTATCTTAAACATGTATCCAGAAAACAAGAATGAGTTCGATTGAAATGAAAGATATTTAGTTCTTTATCTTGAAGATTATATACTTGGTATTGAAAATTAAAAGGTATTTCAAACACTTACAAGTCCACTGCATCTTACTAATGATTGCAGTTTGACACTCCAAGTCATGATGGGTGTAGGGCTGGAAATATTTCGTATGCACAAACAAAAGAATCATACAGAACAGTATATTCGTCAATAAAGTTAAAGACCTGCTGATAGCCAATCACTGGAAATTTAACTAGAATTACAAGAAAACTAAAACTAAAAGTTGCAGACAGAAGCTCAAATCCTCTCTCTGATACCTGCAACCATTATTTGGGTAGTAATATCATCTGCCTCGCATTGAAGCACGTACTAGCCACACATATTCAACTAGTGATATAAGTTGCTTCAACTGATCATAGTAAAGGAGAATTTTCTCCCAGCCACAAAATAATATGGAAAAAAAAAGCGAACGAAACACTAGAAAACAGCCTGCAATGGCAGCCAGAATTTCACATGGCTGTGGACCTGGTATAGCGACATCAATGTCAATCCAAATAACAAGCAGGCAAGCATTGGACCTCTTTGACTCCTTCAAGTTCATACAAATGAAGTTAACACCGATCAATATCTGCATTATGGTATTGTTCAACCGAACTGGTTAGGTGCAACCCAGTAAGCATTATGGGTCTGTAACAGCATCTTTTAAGCAATCACAAAAATAAAGAATTTCTAATCAACTAAAAGAGTCATCCAACATTGTGACATTCCAACCCGACAAAAAGATCCTAGGTGGCGCATAAAGCAAAGGTCTTGGCTAACTTCTAAGATAGCATACTAACTATGGATCGTGGAATGCAAAACATAGGAATAAATCGATCATATATCAAAAAGGGAAATCAATCATCAAATCTGTCTTTTGGTGGAATGACTTAGAGAATTGAAAGAACTATAGAGATTATACGTGTTTACTTAACGAAAATCCTAAGATGTGTAATTTCATGGGAAGTTCCTCGCTTCACCAGTAGCAGCAATGATAGCAACTACTTTAAAGCCTATAAGCAATAAGCCTTCAAAAGCACAATTAAACAAATAAAATTTTCAAAATATAGTACGAGTTCAGTAAAAAAAGAAACGACAACAGTAGCAAGAGACCATTGCAACGATAACAGAGACAGGGTAATAACAGGACAACGACCTGTAAATGGAAATGCAAGTGCAAACGACAAATATTCATGAACAGATGAATTAATTACGATGTGCAAGACAGAGTTAATTATATATACAGTCACAATTTACAAGTTTTATTTTAACAAAACTGTTGTCTTCCAATATGTAATTACGCTGAATCGATTTACACTTTTTGCATTTTTCTTATTTGTTAAATCAATTTTAGACTTCAACAGATTTAGTTCAATTTGTTACATCATCTCGTTTTGTCAAATTTTTCATGTTCTTTAAATCCATTTTTAAGAATAACATATTCAAACTTTGTAACCATAAGTTCTATAAAACCCATTTACACGAAATCTATTCCTTGTTTTGACAGATTTTCTTTCAAACTGTTTGTCAATTCACACCATTTCATCATTATCTCTAAATTTAGTTGGTTTCAGTAGTCTTATGATTTGATCCATTTTAAATTTTTAATCAATCGTCATTTTTCATTTAATTTAAAAATGAGTCTACTATTCGGCTATCACACATCTAACCAGGAAATGGTAATTGCTCAGCGAACCTTTCAGATACAATCTTACAGGCGACACATACAGGCTGCATTAAAACAAAATAATAGACATCCAATACCCTTACATAGTTTCTCTTATATTAGAGAAAAAAAGGAAAGAAAAAAAAAAGCAACAGTCCAGCAGGTTCAAATATAATTTTCTCAGTCACAGACTCAACCAATGATACTAAGCCAAGGTGAAAAACCAACATATAAAAACTTAACAATGTTTAAATAACTAAACCAGAAAAAGAAATGCTGCTTTCTCACATTCCCTAAACTCCGTTTGGAACCCACAAGTTAGATTCAAGATTCGCGAAATGACTGCCACAAATTTCTTCAATGTACCTTTGAAGCCCTCTCTCACTCTTCCACAATATTGAATCCTGTAAACACGCTCTGCATATTAACAGCCAACCTGTATAGAAATATCATGGTAAGCTGCCATAAAAGATAGAGGCCGATACTGAGAAGCAGGAAAGCCTGAACCTGCAAAACTCGTAAGGTTCATAAGATAACTTTTAAAGGAAAACGAATTTAACAGCAAAAGGCCATGATAAATCCCTGTACAATTTAATTACCCCATGCCTTCCAGCAATTGACTATAACGAACAGGTAAAATTGAGCAGATAAAGCCTCCTTCTGTCCTCTTTTAGTTGGAAATGGTTGTAGTATCATCTCATCAAAACATTTCTTAGACATCTCTTTTGTGATTTCAAGAGAAACTAATAATTGAAAAAGATTCAATTTTGAACATTTTATAGGGGGAAGAACATCATTGAGGTAAAAAAACCTAAAGGTACCTCGTGGCACAGAATGAAAATTTGAAACCACAAGAACCAAAAAGAACTATTTTTTCATTAACTGGGCATTTCCCCCACTTCTTAATTTTTTAAATCATCTCTCCCTTTTAACTTAATAAGGCGGTTATAGGGCAAAAGTAAGAATTTCACTTTCATAACACAAGATAGTGAACCTGTACTCCACCTGCACAGTGGAAATGGGCAGTAAGCCATATTTTCTGAATGGGACCCTCTTATTAAAGAAAAAAAAAAAGAAAAAAAAAAAAAAAAAAGGAAAGAAAAGAGTTGCAAGTTCACGTCCAGGAATAAAAGGCTTTAAATAATTATCACACAAGTAGCTGAGAACAAACCAGAACATGCCAAGGGGATCAGCAATTGCATTCATGGAGCTCCTACTGGTGCTGAGGATCATCATACTGATTTCCATTCTTTGCATGACCATTGCTGTTCCTGTCATTGTCAGGTTTTTGGCCGTCTCTATTACCAGTTTCTGTCTTTTCTCTCTCTCTGTTCCACTGCTCAATCTTCGCCCTTCTTTCAACACTGCTCTCCCTGACAGGACTTCTATTCCTCCTTCCTCCAGGGCTTCTGCTTCGTCCTCCTCTGCGTCCAGGACTACGACTCCTAGGCCTCTTGCTCCTCTCATGTTGCCTATCCATATGATCATCTCGTCTACTAGAACTGCGGTTACCATGTGAGCGTTCATCATATCCACGGTGCCTATTAGGACTGCGACTCCTACTGCGGCTACGTCGTCTCCTATTCCTCCCAAATAAACGTCTCCTCAACTCCCTAAGCAGAGAAAAGATAGGTACATAGGCCACCGAGTTCCCAAGTGAGTCAGAAGTAATTAGCGGTATACAATAAACCATTACACCAAGAAAGTTACCTGCTAATCTTCTTCAGATGCATGAAGTTGCAGTAGCCACCTCGATTGCATACATTTTCCTCATACTGCCTGCATGTGGCTTCACGGAAGTCCGTAACAGGAGAGAAGTCAACAATGATCGGCCGCCCTAACATATTCAGAATTCATGAAGCATCAAAATGTGTGTTAACTTCATACCAAGATACCACTATTAGTACTAATACCCAGCAAAATGAATGCTACAGAGGATGATAATGTAAAAGAATGAATAGGAACAAAGTATATTACTTTCTAGATAGATTAATAATCTGAATCTCATAAAAATATTACAATCTACATGCCACCAGGGGCAAATATATAAATTACAATTGCATGATAATACTAAAGTTCAAATGTTTAAATTACAACACCAATCTGTCCCAGTTACAAATCACGACAGACACAACTGAATACAGCCAAAACTTGGGCTAATTTAATGTTAACCTCCATGGAAGATGATGAGTAACTGATGATACAATACAACAACTATCAAGGAAAATATATTAAGCGAAAAAAAGAAAAGATGATCCGAGGTAAGCTTAGTGAGCCTCATAGAAAGGATATGCACGTCGAATAACCCTTAATCCTTCCAACCCCACATCCATACACCTCTTTTTTTCGCTCCCTTCAAAAAGACAGGCGTAACAGGCCGCATTTAAGGCTACAAAGTAGGTAGCGAGCGAGGGAATTGGATAATACCCAGAAAAATGTGAAAAGGCCAATGTCTAGTTATGGGCAGCAATGCAATATGAGAGACAGTCAAGAGCAATTATCAATTCAAAATGAATTATGGTGAAATCTACCAGGTCAACTATATGATTAAACTACCACAATGCCTAAATATACAATTCAACAATACAAACAATTAAATTGACAATCTAATAGTCATAGACAAGGCAGAAATTGAAAACCTGCATAGAACCTTCCATTCAGATTCTGAAGCGCACTAGCAGCATGCTCTTCTTCTCTAAATTGTACATAAACATTACCGACCTGCTCAAAATAAATAAATCAATCAATCAACTAGTAAATCGGGAAAACAAAAACCCCGAAAGAAAAAACTGAAAAAGAGTTAAGTACCATGTGATCGGCGAGATTATCACAGATATTCAAGCTCTCGATATCTCCATACTTGCTGAGCTCCTCAAAAAGGTCCTGGTAAAAGTCCTCGAAGTGATCTTGGATCTTGCGAGGATCGAGAGATTGAGACTGGGCTTGGGGATCGACGCCAGGAGTAAGCATATCAGGCCGCTGATACATGTTGGAGAGGAGAAGGGTAGGGCTGATGCTAGGTTTTGTGTGAAGCCTGGAGCATCGATCGCCATGTCTGCAGGCTCCGATCTTGAAGTAAAAAGGACAGTTTACTCTGTCCTTCTCTGTTCCGAATATGGAAGCTAAGTGTTCCGCCATGATTGTTTTTCCCTCTTCTATTCTTCGATCTGTTTAGGGTTTTGCAGAATGAAATCAAAATCTCACTACGGTACTGATTTTGCAGCCAAAATAATAAACACAGCACCAGTAGATACTAATTAATATTTAGTTATAATCAAACATCCCAGCGTCAAAGCAGGTTTGCCCGAGAGGTTAAGGGGGAAGACTTAAGATCTTCTGTACATAAGTACGCGTGGGTTCGAACCCCACAGCCTGCATTTTAATTTTTAACAGACTAGAATAGTATATGATTGGTATTTCCAAATTTTTAATGTTGACATATGAACAGAAAATTTAATCCATTTTAAATTTTTAATTACCTTGATTGGCGTTCCAAAATTTTTAACTTTGGCATATGAATAGAAAAAAAAATTTAATTTATTTTAATTAATTTAATTGGCATATGAATAGAAAATTTTTTACTAGAGAAATTTCATAATCTAGGAATTTAAAGATGGATAAGAGAAATTTGCTAACTTTTTTACTAGAAATTCCTTCCAAATCTTTTCTAACCTTTCTTCACTTCTTTCCTTTTAGAAGTCCTAATATCCCTCTCTACCAAAATCCAAAAGAAAGAACACAAAATTCAAATGAGAAACCATGATAAAGTACAAAGTAAACATGCTAATGACATGAGAAGTCACCCTCTAAAATAATTTCAGAAAACAAGCTCTAAAATGTCAAATGCAAACTTACAACTTCTTTCTTTTTTTCTCTTAAAATCCTCTTGAATTATGGCCCCAATCCTTAAGTTATGGCATTATTAAGAATTAAGAAGTCTTAATCATTTAATGTCTTAATCTTGAAATTTTGTAGGATTAAGAAGTGAAAATGGTTGGAGAGGAAGAAGAAAGTTTAGCTATTTATGGAAGGAAGAAGAAAAAGAAAGTCAAATTCCAAGAATGAGATGTCATTGAATTTTCAACAACTTACTCATGAATTTGTCAATGGATGGCTAGGACCATGCCAAATTTTTATATTTAAGAGCCATAATTCATTCATAAATGGGTTTGAAGCAAATGTGGATAGTGAAATACTATTATTAACGGATATGGATAGTGAAATTACTATCCATAATAGATACGCGTATGGTATGAATATAGATTTTGGATACACACTACATATTGACGACTATATTAAACGGGTTCGATAGAATACTTAAATGAGTATTTAAATAAGTTTAAAACAGATATAAGTAGAAAAATTTTAAATAGATATCTATATATGTAGTTTAAAATTAGCATATACGCATATTATTTCCATCCTCATTAAGAAGTGTATTGAATCAAGACTCTATTAGATTTTAAAAGATTTTTGAAATCTTTGAATTGGATGGTAAATTTGTAAATGGCTTGTCTATTTATATCTAGCACTCTAAAATCTAATAAAATTTATAATTTTATAAAATCCTTCCAAATCATCAATTTTTTAAATACCATCAAATTTATGTGAACTTTTAAAAGTTATAATTGAATATCATCATACTTTTATAGATTTTATAAGAGTGTAAATTGAATACTATAAAATTTTAATATACTTAAAAAAAATTTTAATTGAATACCACTGAAATTTTAAAATCTTTTAAAATCTAACAGATTCTTAATTCAATACACTCCTCTTAATAATTTCCAATTTTACCATAAAATACTATTCATCTTTCATAAATAATCTTGTCTAAACTTATAGTCCCAATAGCAATATGTTTTATAAAAACAACAAGTTGTTATTAAAAAAGCAGGCTATTTTTAAAACAACTTGTTATTTGAGCTGTAATCGTAATAGCCCAAAATAATGTGGAAATTAAGTCACCACGCAATAACCTTCATGACCGTAATTTCAAGCTATAAACAAAAGCTTATATTCTAACAATATTATGAATAATACTATTCATGGATCGAGAAAACACCGGTCACCTTCAAGCAATCCCAAAAGCAAGAAAGATTAAAGTACAGTATAACTTGAACTCAAATCACTTGATCCTCTTCTTCTCAAAATCTAGATAGATTGTACCCAATTACTTTATTTAATTTGATCTTTATGTTGAGATCGCTTGAACCAAAGTGGAACTGAATTATTCAAGTAATCCCAAAAGCTTTATACTATCAATTACTTTATACTAAAAATATAGTCTGAAAAATCCTCTTAGTTTCTAGTTCTAGTGCTATTTTCTTTTAAACAAAATTAAATGAGTGTTCTGATTCCTTTAGCGAATGGGAAATAAAATCTATCAAAATGGCAAGTACATGACATAGTTTGAATCTTAATAAATGTGTGAATATCATCATTCTCTTTCGTTCTTTTCTTTATCAATTAGCAATTGTTATTTTGATAATTACTACTGATAATACTGGATATTACTTCTAATAATGTAACAATGTTGATAATAGTAGTAACCTAATCATAGAATTATGTTATTATCGAAATAGTAATTTTAATAATTTTGTCAATATTATATTGTCGTAATTTTTAAATTTTATAATAATATTATTGATGAACTCAAATATGATTATATTTTAGAGTATGTATAGAGAATTTTTAGAATTAAGGAGAGAGAACTAGTATTATATGCCTGATCCCTTCTTCTTTTCCTCATCCTCTTTATATAGTAGTAGAGGGTAACTAATTTGGATTTGAGATAAGATAGTGGAGAAATTTTCTCCAATATATTTATTTCCTAACTGTTGAAGAAAGACTGTAGGAGATTTTTTTCATCTTGTGTTTCTTCTTCTTTGCTTGTTAATGATGAACCCGGTGAGAAACTTTATTCTCTTAGGGTTATCAAATGGGGATAGCCACTCTTACCATATTTATTTCTATTTTATGCTTAGGCTTTTTTCTTATTATTACATAAAGCTAAAAATACTAATTATTTTCACAGAGTAAAAATTTATAGGAGGGCTCCAAGTGTTTAACATTCATTTTTGCAGATGATAGTTTAATTTTTACAAGGACAACTCTAATAAAGGCTGCAACAATCAAACAAATATTGTGAGACTATGAAGCAACTTCGGGACAGAGAATTAATTTTGATAAATCAGATATTACCTTTAGCAAGCGAGTTTGTGAATGAACCAAATAGACTTTCAGAACTATTCTGGAAGTAAAGGAAATCAACTACTATAATAAGTATTTAGGATTACCTGAGTTATTGAGAGGAAAAAGAAAGAAATGTTTAGCAACATTATTGATCCTGTTGCCAAAAAAATGAAGGGTGGAAAGAAAAAACTCTCTCTTAGGCAGTAACGAGATTCTTCTAAAGGCAATTATTTGGGCTATTCCAACATACACGGTGAGCTACTTTCTACTCCTAAAAGCAATATGCAAGCAAATAGAGGCTATGATGGCGCAGTTTTGGTGGGATAAAAAATATGATTAAATTGAACTTCTTGGCATTCCTTGTCGAAATCTGAAACAAAGAATGGATTAGGTTTTAGGGATCTTTACACTCATAATTTGGCTTTTCCTTGCAAAACAACGTTAGAGGTTATGCTCGAATGATTCTTCTTTGTTTTCCAATGTTTTTTTTTTCTAGGTATTTTCCACAATCATTTTCAGCCTAGTTTTCCATAAAGTAGTCTCCTCTAGGCTCGGTGGTTAATTGAGAAGGAACTCACTGGTTAACTAGAGATGAAGCTATAACGTGAATTTGGGGTGATAATAGAATCCCAAACTTGAATAGCTTCAAGATTCTTTTTCCTCCATGGTTATTGGAGGCAGATGTACCAGTAAATAGCCTATTCCTTCCTCATGCTTTAGCATGGAATAGTAAGATTATTCATTCTATCTTCTACCCTTTTGAGTCATATGCAATTTTGAGGCTCCCTTTGTCCTTGAGAAAGGGACAGGATTAATTAATTTTGGATTACTCAATAAATGGTGCATATAATGTTAAGACAGGCTACAATTTTGCTCTTAGTAGTTCACAAAGGTCTAGCTCAAGTACCTCTTCTAATTTATTGGATGTTAAGCTCTCAAAGCGCATATGAAACTCTAATGTTCCACCCAAGGCGTGCCATTTTATTTATTGAGATATTAATTATTTGTTGCCATTAAAATATGCATTGAATAGAAGGGGAGTTGATTGTGACTCAATTTGTGCCTATTATAGTTAGACTGTAGAGGATATGGCTCATGTATTGTTTTTTTTATAAGATTGCAACAGAGACCTTAAAAATTTCTCCTTTAAGATTGATAGTACAACTGCCGGTTGTTAGTGTCCATATTTGATTCTCTTAGTTGCTAAGAGATAATGTGGATATTAATTATGATGTGATCTTTTTACCGTTATAGTCAATTTGGCTAGCTAAAAGTCTTTGGATTTTCCAACACACAAAGGTCTCAATTGCATCAATCATCAAAGTTGATGTAACCATGTTGTCGGAGTACCAACAAGCTGGCACAACTTCGATTCTAACTTAGGTGCTAGTAAACAAAGGTGAGGTGCAATGGAGAGCTCTTGAACCAAGAGTGGTTGAGCTAAATGTGGATGCCTTGGTAAGGTTAGGTGGGGATGATCATGGTTGCAATTTGGATATGGTTGCTCAAAATGATCGAGGAGAAATTATGACTTTTTATTCTAATTTTATGTCCCTTGAAGAAGTGACTGAAGTAGGCATTCTCTGGATTTTACACAGGTGGTGCAAGAGTTAGACAGGAAGCTAGTAGTGGATAATATTTCAACAAATACTATTTCTACCAATGAATGGGGTACACAATTCTTCAACTTGAAAGCCCTTGCTGTTTTATTTCAAATATTTTCTATAACCACCCATGTTCTTAGAGAAGGTAATCAAGTAGCTCATCATTTAGCTAATCTAGCTTTTATTTTAGATCATCAAACTCATGTTTGGATTGAGGAGGTTTCTCATGGTATTTATCCTTTTGTAATGGCCAATTTGACCTCGGCTCCCTTATAAAATTTTGATATTTTCTCCTTAAAAAATATTTTAACTTTTTTTTAAAAAAATTAACTTTCATTTTTTACTTTCATGAAATCTCACATAATTAGCAAAAATATTAATTTGTAGTATTGTATTCAAAAATAATTGTATGAAAATTTATCTTGGATTTTAAAAATCAGGTGATTACAATTACTCTTATTCAAAGTTTATATTCCTAATAAAAATTATAATAATTTATCAATAAGTTTATTGCTTTTCTTACCTTAAAGAATGCTTTCTTTTTTCCTTTTAAATTCAATATTATGCTCTTATCGATAAAAGTAAATTTATTTAATACATTCAACTTTTGTTACATAGTGTGAAATCTATTCAAAATCACTCTTAAACAAATTTATTATTATTTAAGACTTTTTGACTATTCATTTTATTTAAAATATTACAATGTTATATTTATTTTAAATTATTTACTAAAATATTATTATAGTGAAATTTAACTAGTAAAATACTATTAAAATATTTTAATAAATTTTACTTACTTTCATATATTATAATTTACTTATATAGTCTTATTAAAGTTTATTATTTATAAATAGTTTTATATAAATAGAGAATTACGTATTACAAAATACAATTAGTCTGTTTCTATTTTCGAAAAAATAAATTAAAATGTTCTTATACTTTATTTCTGTCATATTAGAAAGTTTTTTAATCTAATTTTTATATTTTTTAATTAAACACTTTATGAAATGATAAAACAATTCTTTTATTTTAAAATATAAAAGGACAAATTAATTATATTTTCAAATCATTGTGATTAAACTATAATTTTTTATATAATATTTTAATATCTTTTTTATCTTTATATTTTTTTTGTTGACTTTCAGAAAAAAAATGTAAAAATTAAATAAAAGTACTTAACCGTGTAATAAAAATATAAACACAATTTTAATATATTTAAAAATAATAATTATATTTCGCCACGTGAGTCGTACCGTAATCTTACCCCTTCAAATCTGATCCTCGTTAATCTTCCAACTGTTTATCCTCCGTTCTCGCCTGGTAAATAAGCGGCCGGATCTAAACATAAAGATGGAGACAAATGCTCTGCAGACTACAGATAGTACGACTGTTTTAACTTTGAGA
The DNA here is from genome assembly GCA_947857235.1 of Jatropha podagrica. Lineage (NCBI taxonomy): Eukaryota > Viridiplantae > Streptophyta > Magnoliopsida > Malpighiales > Euphorbiaceae > Jatropha > Jatropha podagrica. Next base: position 30,234 of record CANUEP010233261.1, read on the forward strand.
CTACAATATCGAAATTCAAATATCGCAGATTAATTTAATATATAATATATAATTATTTATTTATTTCATATGTGGCAACCAGCGACTGGTCGGTTAACATCGGATCCGTACATTTCCATGGAAAAAGAAGCCAAAACAGAAAAATCTGACCCTTCATTGCTTCCATCGCCTACAGTTCTCACCGCCAAACACCTCAATCCACTGTTTCTTTCTCCAGTTTCTCTGTTGTTGACCTAATTACAAATTTCTTGGTCTACAGTCTGTACCGCAGGAGCTATCAATGGCCGCGTCTCTCTCCATCTCTAGACTTCTCCTCTCTTCTCCCACAGCCGCCGCCGCCACCACCACTACGAAATCCCTCCTCTCTCCCGCTTCCCTCTCCTCCAAACTCTCTTTCCACTCTCTCCCTCTCAAACACCAATCGAAATCCTTGAAATTTAAAAGATTCTCTTCTAAAACAACCACCATTTCTGCCGTCATTTCCGTCGGAGACAAGCTTCCCGACGCCACTCTCTCCTATTTTGATGCTGAAGGAGAGCTACAAACCACTACTATCTCTTCTCTCACTTCTGGTAAGAAGGCAATCTTATTTGCCGTTCCTGGAGCTTTCACTCCCACTTGCTCACAGAAACACCTTCCAGGATTCGTGGAGAAATCCGCAGAGCTAAAAGCCAAAGGAGTTGATACGATTGCTTGTATAGCTGTTAACGATGCGTTTGTTATGAAAGCTTGGAAAGAGAATTTGGGTATTGAAGATGAGGTGCTGCTTTTATCTGATGGGAATGGAGAATTCACGAAGAAAATTGGGTGTGAATTGGATTTGAGCGATAAGCCGGTGGGATTGGGCGTTAGGTCAAGGAGATATTCTCTTTTGGCCGAGGATGGAGTAATTAAGGTGGTCAATTTGGAAGAAGGTGGAGCTTTTACTTCCAGTGGAGCTGAGGATATCCTCAAAGTGCTTTAATTTTTTGTTGGTGAGATTTTATTGTTTTGATTTTGTTGTGTTTTAGAGTTTGAGGTTTCATATTAATGTAATAAAATGGATCGAACCTGAGTTTAATTTTCAACGAAAGGGAACAGAAATTCCTTGATTTTATATATTGTTGTTGTTGTTGTTGTCTTTCATGGAAGTCTGCTTTCTATTTGCGTTTCCTTTTTTTACTGGATTGTGGAAGTAGTTAAATAATGCTTGGATAGTTGTTTGGTCCATTGAAATCCATAGAAATTGATCGAAATGATATGGTTATATAGATATTGCAATTGAAGGGACTCCTACCTATAATGATGTTCTGTTTTGTCCTTGTTTATGGGTTTGTTGATGTGATCATGTAAAGCAAGAAAAGAATGGAGAATTCACTGAATTCATCTGCTTGAATGCTGATCACTATGCAATTACGAAAGAGCAACTAGAAAAAGAAGCAATTATGTAGCCTTTCTTCATATGTTTTGCTAACATCATAGATTCTGGAATGTTAGTGGCAGAAAACTTGCAATACGAATTATCTATTCTTTATACCAATCAGCTTTGTCTCAATGTTACTAGACTCGTCTTTAGGGTTATTAGGTTGCTGTTCAAGCCAGGTTCGGAGCTTAGATAACCAGAAAAAAGAGCAATACACACACACACACACACATATCCTTTACATGCTAAAGCCGGGAACAATTTGAAGTTGTTTTTAATACTGTTACTCTTTTCTATGCTTGTTAGACTTGTAAACAATCCTCTTAAACATATGCCAGTTTCCGAATGAAAGTTTGATTTGCTGGCCGACGAATGGAATTTGACTTTCACAATTTGAGGGAATTTTCTTACGATTGCCATCTTATAACGGAGAAGCACCAAGTCGAGAGTCGGAACAGTAGTTGAATTGTTTCCTCTTTAATTTACTTGCGACTCATTACCTTATTTGCAGTCTTTTGATGCCTGTGCTTCTACTCAGAGGAACATGGTCTTTTTAAATGCATCCAATGTGTTGTATAGAATATTTATTAGTTCAAATTCTGACAATGCAGTGTGCGTACAGCTATTACTTTTTCCTTTGAGAGAAAAAAGAAAGGGATCGAGGAAATGCATGTTGCTGATACTGTTCTTTTTGCCTTTTTGGCCTTTTTATAAGTGCAAAATTTGGTACGTCTAATTTTGCATGTCGCTCCTTCCTGTCATTGTAGGTTTAGGCTCTGTAATTTTTCCATATTAAGCAAAACAAGTGCTGAAGGATCACTCCAAATGATTAGGTGTTTTAGCTATGTCCTCTAGGTCAACTACATGCAATGATCATTAACAAGTTGTAGACTGTCCCAAGATGTTGAGCTACGCCGTTCTTCACAGAAAAATTCTGTGTTTGATTGCCATATTGGAGCGAGCTAGTTCATAATATGTACTTTTGAGGAGATCAAAATAGTCATACTTGGTCTCTTGTACCTTTTCACGACCGGTTATTTGAGGAAGTAAAAAGAAAGAAGCTGCCAAGTTTGACGACCAATACCAAAAATTTGTGCTCTAGCCTGGGGATGCTCATTTCATCCAACCCATCGAATACCTGCTCGAATTTGAAGGGATGAATAAAATTCGATCATTTGAAGATCGGGTAAGTATGGATTTGGAAATAAAATCTGAACCATTTTTTTTTTTTTTCATTACACTTTTTTCTAGTTACTTTTTAATATGTTAATAAAATTTTTTGATAACTAATATTTATCTTCTGTGATAGACAAAAGTCTGATCGGTATCTACCGAACGATAATTTCGATTAAACCAAAGAGCCGAGCAGTGAAAGTAACATCAGAATCCGAATAGACATATACCTCCATAATTTCAATTAAACCAAATAGCCGAGCAATGAAAGTGACATCAGAATCCGAATAGAGATATACATGAACAAAGGTACACCCGAATAGAGATATAACCAACCAATGTTTAAACCTTATAACGCTCAATAAATGTTTGGCTAAAGGAGGCCATTAAAAGTCATTAAAGGCCAAGAATATGGTCTGACATTTATAATTAAATTTAACCTATGGTAGTTACAATTGAAATTGTATTATATAAAGAGAATGTAATAGGAAACAAGATAAGATATTCATTATTCCATATATTGAAAGCATATTTAAAATACACTCGTTAAATTGGTGCGGTGGGCGTGGATTAAAATAAATTTTCCTTCCAACAATGGCTTCTCCTAACTCTCCTCCAAACCACAATGGCGCTCAAAATCCAAATGTCCAACAACTAGGATCTCAGTCTCCACCTGAGTTGTTGGCCACCGACCTTCATATTTCCAGTCAAGGCGATAATCCAAATAGTTCTAACCAACCTCAACTCATCGACTCACAGGTAGCAAAAGTCTTGAATGAAGCATATAATAATTTTTTCTCTACCTTAGCTAGATTTATGCAGGCCCAACCATCTCCGCAACCAGTGCAACAACAGTGCAGTTACACTTTAAGAATGACAAACAAGTTGTTCCTGAGGTGGAAGAAGAGTATTTAGATTTTCCAGATAAAACAGAATCATCCTGGAAGGTCACTGCAACTACTCAGGATGGAGTTGAGGAACATATGCCTAGAGATCTCTGTGATGAAAATTTTCATTTGAGAATCAAAGAAATCCTCAAGGAATATAGAGTAACTGGTGATCACAGTGACTATGGGTTGAGAAATGACTTACCATTATCACGTCATATCCTAGCTGCATCATTTCCATCAAAGTTTAAGATGCCAAGTTTTCAGGCATATGATGGCATCACTGATTCGAGGAGTCACCTTGCCAATTTTTGCACAATAATGCATATTCAGACAACCAATGATGCATTATTATGTAGAGCTTTCCCAGCAACTCTGAAAGGTCTAGCACAAGAGTGGTACCAAATGCTCAAGACAAACTCCATCTCATCATTTGCTCAACTCAAAACAGCAATCAAGGCGAGTTTCATTACGAGCATCCCGAGCAAGAAGATCTCTTCAGATTTAATCGATTTAAAAAAAGAAGATGGTGAGTCCTTGCAAGCTTATCTCGCCAAATTTCAGAAGCTCGCCATGCAGATTGAAGATTTGAATGCAGAAGTGGCGATTAGTGCCATGGCAAAAAACTGTAAGTATGGGAAGTTGTTTGATTCAATCAATATTGATCTGCCACTCTCTTTTTCAGAATTGATGGCTAGAGCAAATAATTACACTTGATTAGACGAAACTTGGAATCAACAAAAACAAACCCAAAAGATTTCTCATGATCGGAAGAGGGAAGAGACGACTAGGAGAAGGTCACCTATGAGGTTCGGTAGATCATATCTCACTCGATCAAACCACGTCTCAAAGACTTCAAATACCCGAGCAAAGGAGTCTGAGGAGCAGTAGTTCACACCATTAACCAGAAGCCGAACATATATCCTAGATTGGATGCAAAAGCACGGTGATGTGGTATATCTCAGTTATCCTAGAAGGATGAGGGATGAATCTTCAACCTTTCGGGATAAAAGTAAATATTGTGCATTTCATATAGATATTGGACATGATACCGAACAATGTTAGCAGCTTAAAAAGGAAATTGAAAAACTAATCCAACGTGGTATCCTTAAGAATTTTGTGCAGCGATGAACAAATGCAAATGCCAATGTTAATGATACAAAAGAGCATAAGTCATCCTCCAAAACAGAGATTGTAGGAGTAATCAATATGATTTTTGATGGACCAACTGGTGGAGACAGTCAAACAGCTCGAAAGCGATATGCGAGGGAGATTTATTCCCTCCATGCAAGAATTCTAGTCAAGGAATCACCAATTATTTTCACTAAGGAGGTTGGAGTGAGAGTGCAACATCCACATGCTGATGCATTAGTTGTACAAGCCATCATAGAAAATTATAGAATTAAATAAATATTAGTAAATGATGGTAGTGCAGTAAATTCATTAAATTTTGAAGTTTTCAAAGCTTTGCAATTGAGACTTAATGATTTGAAAATTGTTCGCACTCCTTTAGTTGGCCTTGCAAGAAAGCAGATTCAAGTTGAAGAATCTATTCATGTTTCAATGGAATTAAGAGATGAGGAGCACAATAAAAAATTTCGAGCGAAATTTGGTGAGGTTGACATTTCGTTTCCCTATAATGCAATCATTGGGAGGCCAATGCTTTATGATTTGAATGCTTGACAATGATAAAGTGGTTGTAGTAAAAAGTGATCAAAGAGCTATAAAAGAGACGTATATGGTGGCATTAAAGAGCTCTCGACCTTCTAAGCATAATCTGCTCATCGAGCAAAAGGAGCCTCAGACAAAAGATGCCCAACAAACAAAAGGAGGTGCAGAACCATTTGATATCCCAAGAGCTCGAATATAGCTGAATCTCAAACCAGAGGCTCCACTAGTGGAAGTTGAATTAGAAGCAGGGAAAAAGGTAAAGATAGGAGCAACTACCACTGGTGCAACATTGCAGCATATTTTGTCTACACTCAAAAAATAAAAATAATCTTACATGGCAGGCTAGTGACATAACAGGAATTGATCCATTAATAATGTGTCATAAACTAAGTATCAACCCTACAATTAAACTTGTAAAATAGAAAAAAAGAAATCATATACTCGAACGACAAAGGATAATTGCTACTGAAATTCATAAATTAATGCAAGCTAGTTTCGTTCGGGAAGTTTTACACCTTACTTGGCTAGGTAATGTTGTGTTTGTTCTAAAGCCAAATGGCAAATAGAGATTGTGTGCGGATTTTATAGATCTAAATAAAGCATGCCCTAAGGATTCATATCCACTCCCAAACATTGATGAATTAGTGGATTCTATAGCTGGTTGTAAAATGTATAGTTTCATGGATGCAACTGTAGGATATCATCAAATTGAAATGGATAAAGCTGACGTTGAGAAAACAACCATTATTACTGATAAAGGTACTTATTGCTATAGAGTCATGCCGTTCAGCTTGAAAAATGCAAGCACAGCATATCAACGAATAGTGAATAAGATGTTTAAAGATTGGGTTGAAGATTCGGTTGAAGTCTATGTCGACGACATGATATTCAAAAGCAAAAAAGTAGAACATCATGCATACGATTTAGACTGAGCCCTAGAAATATTACACAGGTATGGGATAAAAGTAAACCCTGATAAATGTGTTTTTGGTGTTACTGTAGGAAAATTCTTGGGATTTATGATATCCCAAAGAGGAATTGAAGCAAATCCTCAAAAAATAAAAGCCGTCCTGGACATACAACCTCCCAAGACAATGAATGATGTGCAAAAATTAAATGGGAGAATCACCAGATTAAGGCGATTCATATCCTGTTCGACAAAAAAATGTCTTCCATTTTACAAAACTTTAAAAAATATGAAAGACTTTACATGGACAGAAGACTGTCAAGAAGCATTTAAAGAGTCAAAAGAATTTTTTGTATCACCACCATTGCTTAGTAGGCCAAAAGATGGAGAAATATTGTATTTGTATCTATCGATAGCTTCAAAGACTGTAGCCTTGGTCTTAGTTTGAGAAGAAGGGGTCGAGCAGTATCCTATCTACTATGTAAGTAGGTTATTGAGACGAGTAGAGGTAAAGTACTCTCAAGTAGAAAAATTAGCATATACAATACTAATAATTTCTATAAAATTGCGTCATTATTTTCAAGCACACATAATTTATGTACACACTAATTATCCTTTGAGGAAAGTGCTACACAAGGTTGAAATGTCAGGGAGAATGGTTGAATGGTCCATTAGGTTGGGAGAATTCGACATCCACTATGTGCCAAGGACAACCTTAAAAGCACAAGCACTTTTAGCCTTCATTCTTGAATTGCAAAGGTACCAGTATTAGACGGATATGGACATTCAGTAACGAAACAATGGTGTTGGCAACTCTATATAGATGGTGCAGCCAATCAATTGGGAGTAGGGGCAGGAATCATCTTAAAAGGACCAGACAAAATCAAGCTCCAGTATGCCATGCAATTCAATTTTGAAGCAATCAATAACGTAGCTTAATACGAAGCATTCATAACTAGCATTAAACTGGCTTAAGAGGTAAATCCTAAACATTTAATTATTCATTCTGACTCATAATTGGTTATGAACTAGTTGCTAGGTACTTATGAGGTTAATGAGCCAACTTTGTCAAATATAAAGCCCTAGTAGTACAACTACTCAACCAATTTGGAAATATGGGAGATACAACAGATTCCTCGAGCTCAGAATGTAGAAGCAGACAATTAGGCAAAGGTAGCAGCCTTTAAAACTAAATGGACGGATAGTGTTGTACCACTGGAAGTACAAAACCAAAAAAGCATTAAACAAGAAAATATCTCTATGATAACACCATTACAGGGATGGGTGAAGCCCATTATAGACTATTTTGATCAGGGAATTTTGCTTCAAGATAAAAAAGAAGCAGTTAAAATTTCTAGAAAAGCTGCTAATTATGCAGGAGATCCAAAGTGCACCCTTGGACAAAATGTTTAGATGAGAAAGAAGCACATTATGTCCTTAATGAAGCTCATGAAGGTTTATGTGGTGCACACAAAGGAGCCGATTCACTAGTTTGAAAAATCCCGTTACACGGCTATTACTGGCCAACAATGAGGACTGATGCAAAGTAAAAAGTCCAAATGTGTAAACAACGTCAAATGCACAGTAATTTACCGAGATAGCCAGCTGCACAAATGCAGCCTTTAGGTAGTGCATGATCATTTGCACAGTGGGGGATTGACATTTTGGGCCCATTTCCCAAAATAATAGGATAGCAAAAGTTTGTGGTTATGGCAGTTGATCATTTTACAAAGTTGGTGGATGCAAACTCATTATCAACAATATCACTAAACAAGATTATATCGTTCTTTCAAAATAATATAATCTTTCGATATAAGGTGCCAAACAGCATTGCCATTGATAATAGAAAGCAATTCGATTCATCACTTTTTCGCAATTTTTGTGATAATTGGAAAATCAAATTGCATTTTACGTCAGTGGCACACCCACAGACAAACGGGTTAATAGAAATTACTCACCGAATAATTTTGTAGGGATTAAAGAAAAGATTGGATACAGAGAAAGGAATTGGGCGAATGGGTTAAACAATGTATTATGGGCAGACCGAACAACACTAAAGCGTGCAACTAGGGAAACCCCATTTTCTAAGGTTTATAGGGCAGAGGCGATAATCACAATTGAAATAGGTGCACTAAGTGTTTGGATTATGCACTTCAATGCAATAACAAATGAGGAGAACATGAGACTCATCCTTGATCAATTGGAAAAATGAAGAGGTCAAGAATAAAAGCAGAAGCATGTCGAACGCAAATGATCCGTTTCTATAATAAAAGAGTTAAAGAAAGAAGTTTTTGACCAAGAGACTTGGTCTTAAAAAAGACGGAGATTACAAGAGGAGCAGTAGGAGTTGGCAAATTAGGTTCAAATTGGGATGGACCGTACACAGTAACAAAAAAAATAGACCCAAGTGCCTATAAGATTAAAAATGTAAATGGCAAAGAACTGCCACAAACATGAAACGCAGAGAACCTGCAAAAATACTATGTATGATATATTAGAAGAAAAGCAAATTTTTTTTTTTACCAAGTATTAGGATATTAGGAAAGTAAATGTAAATGGGATAGCTCAGGAAAGCTATGGGGATAGAATGGTCCTAACAAATAGCTTTTTTCCTGTCTTTTCCTGAAGAAAAATAATAAAAGAGTTTTATCAAATTGATATCGTGCACGTCCCTAAAAATTAAAGAGCAAGAGGGTTGAGTTGCTCTAGAAAAATCAATAAAAATATATATCGTGAGCCTAAGTAAGCTCAGGATAGAAAAGAGTTAAAGGACTCACAAATTTAAAGGCCAAATATATTCAAGTTAAAAGTGTATGTACATACAGGGTACTGAAACTTAAAATAAAAAAAGAGAAAGAATATACAATCATCAATTCTGTTATTCCGAATACAAGGAATCTCTATGTTCGAGAGAATTTGCACCCAAATCCTCACCAGGGTTGATGAGAGGAATTTCACTAATGAAATCAAATTTGTTGTTCGGATATCGAGCCTAAAGAGCAACTGTGATTCGCTCTTCGAAATTATTAACGGTATCCACAATCTTGGTAAGAGCATCATCAGTCTCCTTTTGACAAGCCTCCAGATCTTTCTTCAGCTGATCGCATTGCTCCTCAGCCTTCAATTTAGCTTGTTCAAGCTTAATATTTTCTTTTTGAAGCTAAACATTCTTCAAGCTTGTGATCAGGGCATTATCAGTCACCTTCTTATACTCATCACTGAGTCGATCCAATTACTCTTTTAAATCACAGATCTCTTTGTTATGAGTAATGGCGGCATTTTCCAGCATTTCTTTTGCAGTTTCAGCCATCTAGATGGCCTCAATCCTAGATACTTTGAGTTTTGCACAATGACTGTCCAACTCCAAGTTCCTTTTCCTCAAAACCGCAACATGTGGAACAACCTAGAACAAAAAGGGATGGATGTTAAAAGCAGCACGAAAAGAAAACAAAAAGAAAACAAGAAGATAAACTCACAGAAAAGATGTTGCAGTTCATTTGATAAAAAATTGCATCCTCCTCCATGGAGTCATAATACTTCCAATCTTGAGAAAGCACAGACAATCCAGCTAATTCCTTGCTCACTAGACTGTGTGAACAAGATGTAGAAGCTCCATGGACACCCATATACCTTTCCACATCCGGCCAAGTAGGATGTGGAAGAGCAGATTCCTCTGAGGTACCTGATCTGACTCTCTTCCTTTGCCTCATAAGAGGAGCCTCATCCTTAAAGGGAGACTGAGCAGCATCAGTTTCCCCATAGGAAACTGTAGGTATAGTAGGTGATCTCCTCAAAGTGCTTGGGCTGTCCATTTGTTCGAGAATCATAGGATGAGTAGGATAAGGAGTAGCGATAGTCTAACTTACTTTCCTGCTTGACGCAGGAGTGACTTATTCAAAATCTTCATCCCTTAGTTTCAAGCCACTCCCTTTCTTTCGCTGGGCAGATGCTTTGCTCTCCTATTTTTTCCTTCTCTTCTCCTCTAGCCTTTTAGCAAAATCCCCAGCAACCATTTCTGTTGAGCAAAGCAAAATGTTAAAGGTCAGTTAGGAAATACACAAAGAAGAGCTAAAAATATACCTTCTTTGTTTTTCCATTTTCCTGTGCGGGTGGCAGGATATTCCAAAGCAAGCAGGTGAAGGACGTGAACAGGTTTTAAAGCATATTCGAAAAGAGCTTCAATACTAGCCCTTTCCATTTGTGTCAAAGGGCGGTCCTCCCTAAATGAAGGCATTGTTCAAGACCATGAAGTTTTCACCTCAAAGTCCCTTTGGCTCTTCACAACAAAAAATTTTTCTTTCCATCTACCTTTTATTGAAGCGGTCAACCCAAAAAGATTACTCAAACCACTCTGAGCAGAAAGATGAGGATGATCTTCTCTTTCTCTGAGGGACAAAGTGTATAAACCATTGACAACGAAGGGTGAAAACTCAAGGTTAGACCTCCGAGCCAGAAGGGATAAACCAAGCACAATCCTAATGCTATTCGAGGCAAGTTGTGAAACAGTGATTACAAGCTGATTAAGATAATCTCGCAACTCTAGTTGGAGGGGAAGTCGAACACCTGCCCTTAGATCCTCCTCATACATAATTAAAAAATAGCGGCTTTGGTCACTACTAGCACAAACATCTTCACCCACAGGCAAAAATTCATACTTATTAGGAATAGCATATTTGATTCGAAGGCTTTCCATATCCAAAGAACTAAATAAAGAACTTAAATGCCCTACTCTGTTTTCCTTCTTGGTGGTCGATTTCTTATTTTTTACAGGTTCCGTAATTTTTGGGCGAGAACGACTGCTAGGGCAATTAACCGATCTTTTCCCTATTATAATGCCAGAAGGAGGAGTCCTCTCAAAAGTGGTGACTTCTGTAGTAGTCAAAATACGATTAGATGGAAAATCATTTATTCTGGTTTTATCAGAACTTGAAGAAGATGAGCTTGAGGTTTTTAGGGCAAGATTTTTGCCCTTATTAGTAGAGGGGGTAGCCATAGTAGAAAGAGAGAGGAAGAAAAAAAAATGGCGATAAAAGTAAAAATCTTTTGCAAAAATTTGTAATTATCTTTTTTGCAGAAAGGTTCGCAGAATGAAGAATCTAGAAGTTGGAAATTTTGAAGAACTGATTTATGGGCACCTGAAAATGAAGGAGAAATGAAATTTAAAACATTAGAGAAACTAAAAAGACACTTCCGCTAGCGAACTAATGAGTCACTCTTTACTGAAACATTCAAAAGACGCGTTGTTTCAGGAGGCGTCGGTAAGTTTGAAAGTCACATCCATTAAAAGCAAGCAAATAATAAGCTGGCAATTAGGGCTTTCGTGGAAATATAAATAATGGCATGACAATTTGCAAAGCCCGAACATAAGAAAATGATAAATGATAAAGCCGAAAAAGACCAAGCAACAGGGCGAGCAAAAGCCAAACATAAATGTTTCAGCACTCTTTTGGGGGAGCTTTTGATCGACGAAAAGTCTGATTGGTATCTACCAAACGATAATCTCAGCTAAACTAAAGAGCTGAGCAGTGAGAGAGACACCAGAACCTGAACAGAGATACATCCAAACAGAGATGTAACCGAATAATGTTTAAACCTTGTAACGCTTAATAAATGTTTGGTCAAAAGGGGCCATTAAAGGCCAAGAATATGGTCTGGCATTTATGATTAGATTTTACCTATGTCAGTTACAATTGAAATTATACTATATCAAAAGAATGTAATAAGAAACAAGACAAGATATTCATTATTCCATATATTGAAAGCATATTTAAAATTACACTCATCAGTTTGTAATCTTTTATGAAATGTGTTGAGAACATGTTTTGTTCATATGTTTGTTAATAAATATTATTACTTGAATTATTAGAAGTACCTTTAATAAATTCTATATCGAAATCAAACACACTTAAAATTGCTTGCCATCTAGCAAAGATTTGTTTAGAGGCAAGGTTTTTAACATCTTTCTGCAAAACATCTTTTGCAGATTTACAATCAATTCTTAATAAAAACTTTTGATTTAACAAATCAGACTGAAATTTATTTATACAAATAACAATACTTAAATATTTTGGACAGTATGGTTTTAGAAATTAAAACACATAATTATAAAATGAAACATGGATCAATACCTATTGCATTAATATATAAAATTCATTATAAAGCAATGAATTCTGCATTTAGCACTACATATAAATTACAACCTAAATTAGGAGAAACTAGGTTTTTGCAAACTGATTTGACTAAAACAAATACAGTTATACCTAAGACTATTCAATGGAAGGATATAATACTTTCAGAAGAATGGGTGTTAGAAGGGGTTGTACCCCCTCCAGTTTATGAAAAATTAAAACCAAATGTAAATTTACAAAAAATTGAACAATATGAAGATGGTAAAGTAACATTAAAATTTAATAGAAGTCAGAGCTCTAGATATACAGGATCGACATCTTCTGTTACAACAGAAGGGGTAGCAGATTTACCTTCGGTAATATATGCTAAATATAAAGATTCTGAGCCTAAACCAATTATCCAAACCTTAGTAAACCACAGATATTCTACATCTAATATACCAGATAGTAGAATGAAAGGGATAGATTATAGTTCATCTGTCCCTCAAGCAATTTATAACCCAGTAGAGAATTATGTCAGTCAACAGTTTGATCTGGCTAATTCTTCACCTGATTCTCCTACAGCCTCGGCTATTACGGAGAACATTAATGAAGTAAATAGAGAATTAAATGTACTTAGTAAACAAGATATAGGAAAAAGTTTAGTAAAAGAAATTACAAAAACTAAGAATTTAATAAAATTAAATAAAATATTAAAAACTCATAAGTTTGAAGAATTAAA
>CANUEP010233381.1:0-12009 GCA_947857235.1 Jatropha podagrica
AATCAAATTTTTTTGAAACCATATGCTCCCCCCCTCCGTAATGGGCCATATTTAACTTTCAAATAGACTAAGAAATTATATTTTATATTGTCAAACCATAATTTTTTTGGCATAGTGCATAAATTCGACCCCGTACGTCCGGCGATTATTATTGTGAGTCTCTAAATTTTATAGGGAACCATCATGACCAACACTTTCAAATATCAATAGTAACTATACCCCTCCTCAAAATGAAATGTGAAACTGTACAGTCATAATTGAACCCCTGTAAATATATTTCACTTCTGCGGAGCACATAGTTTTTACTAAAATGCGAAGGGTCATAATTTAACCCTCGTAAAGTTTAGGGATCGCAAGGATAATTTGCCAAATTTCATAGTTAAATTTATGCATTTTTCCATATTTTTTTACTTTATTTTTCATAATATATCCTTGCATTAAATATGAGCGGTATTTATTTTAAAGTTATGCACATGGATTATTTTGTTCATACCACGTTGTGGTTACGGTACAAATTGAAGGTAGTAGTTTATTTCTCAATTCATATGCTTAATAAATAGGAGTAAAATGTTGTATTGCATTAGAAAGAATTTTCTAGAGTCAATATATAACAAAATATAATATATTCATATGCTTAATAAATAGGAGTAAAATGTTGTATTACATTAGAAAAAATTTTGTAGAGTCAATATATAATAAAATATAATAGAAAATGAATTAATCATAATTTTAAAAGAGGTTAATTTAGAAAAATATAAATGTATCTAAAGGAAATTTTTGCCAAACAAAAAGAGCAATTGGCCATATTTTGAAGTAGATCCGCTAATATGTATGTGTGTGTGTATACATACACAAGCTTTTTGGAAAGTGGATTGCACTTAGCTTATATTTGTTGATTTTTACACATTTCAAGTAAATACAAATATAGTTTTCTATACATTTATTTATAAATTATAATATTGATTATTAACAGTTTATATCATTGAAAATTAGGAGCATTCACGAAGTAATAAAATTAAAAAATATAGTAATTAAATAACAATTTAAGGTAAGAAAATGTTTATAAAGGTTATTATAAATTTGCAGCCAAATTTTCATGAAAATAGAATTACTTATCAAGCAATTTAAATTTCCTTATATTTATTTAAATTTTATTAATTTAATTTTTCCATTTATAATCTATTATCATAAACTATATGTATCATTAAAGTATGATAACCAATATTAGCTTTCAAATTTTGTGCAATTGAAATAATCAATTTTTATCGTTACATTAGATTAAAAAAACACTGAAACAGTAGGTAATTTGTACTAATCAATTTCACATTATGAAGAATATGCTTATAAAAATACAATGTGCACATTGAGAAATGCATTTTCTTTTTATGTTTTCGTTGAGATTCGTACAAATTAAGAAAATAATAACAGAAAACAACAAAAAAAAGAAGTAATTTCCAATGCACATTATTTAAAAATATGAGGCAATAAGTAGTTGAAAAATCCATTAAATAAATAAAATATAGTGAAATATGGAAAATTTTTTTGAAAATGAGGATTAGTTCAAATTGGCTTATTTTGTTTTGATTTTCCACTTTAGAATAATATATATTATAAATATATCGCTATTTTCATTTATAATTTTAGATATTTTCCTTCATTTGTTTGTAGTTTTTGTTAAACTCTATAAGCATATAATTAATTTCACTGATTTTTTTCAAAAAAAAGAAAAATCTTCCAACATGTTATATGGTTTGTTAGTGGAATGTGTTACATCATAGTTTTATATTTTATAGATATTTCTAGTGATTTTTGTTTCATTTTATATCAAACAATACGCCTTATAATATATTCCTAAATAAATAATAACAAAGCACATTTACTTTTTGTAGAATAAGTCATTTTAGGAAATAATTATAACCAATCAACTTGAAGATTTATTAAAAATAATAATTAAATATGTTCTATCCTTAGCTTATTTAATATGTACATTATATAGCATAACGTGCCTAATTAAATTTAATGGAAATTTGTTATGATGCCCATATATAATGGTTGAATACATTACTAAAACCTGCTTTTTCAAAATATATTATTAGATCTTTAATATTTGTTTCCATCCAGTCATTTAGTCATTTAGTCCATTTTTTACTATTTTACCGTAAGTCAACTCACAATCAAAGGAGAGAGAGGTGCAACCATTCTCCTTCGTCATTTCTAGTACATAAACATGTCTTCCCTTATCCAAGAAAAAAAAATTTATCCACTCTCAATTTCTCATCTCCTCCAAAATGATTCAAACTATCTCTTATCTCAAATCCATCAAAATTAACTTGGGTATTAGCTCAAGTAAATAAATTGTCAATTGTAACTTAGATCGGCGATTGGAGTATAGATTACTTTTCGTTAATTTGCAAATATTGGCATATTTGTGATTTTTATCCTTTCTGTTGGGCATTTAATATGTCGATTTGAAGTAATTATCGCTAGAATAGCATGTCGTAGAATTATATTTTGGGTTGAGCTATGATGTAGATTTGTTGAACTCTTCTTATTTCTTCACTATTTATAGATTCTTTAATTATGCATCTCGCTATTATCATTCAACAAGCTTTTCCCATTTAAATCAGGTGCATAAAACTCATTTTAGCTTATTTTGATAATCCAAATCCCACTTTATCAACTCATTTCTTTTCGTGTTTAACATTATTAACAAGAGTAGGATATGGCGATGTGTAGTCCTAAATGGAAAGAAACGAAATTTTTGTTATTTTTTGGAAGGAGGAGGCATTGAGACTCTTAAGATTAAAATTGGAGGAAAAGAGTGGCAGGCATGAGTGACAAGCTATCGTGGATTATTTTATTTTTCTTTTCTTTTTGTTTAGAAGTGAAAGGAGTTCGTTATTTTCTTTCTCCTCACTGTCTCTCCGTTGTTACAAAAATGGTAGTAACAACGCTTAGAATGAGATGACAGGTGTTTTTTGTCTTTTTAATACAAATTAACGACAAAATCTCCAAAAATTGACAGATGGACTAAGGCTCTGCTCGGCAAGAGGATTTGGAGTAGTGTTTAATGTCTTGATTGGGTTAAAGTACTATTTTAATTAATTATTGTGTTTAGCAATATTACATTCATCGTAACATTTAGAGTTTAAGATAGTGTTTCATGAAATGTTATCCTCATTAACCTTTACCGTTTTATAAATTCTTTTATCACGTCTACACCCATCACTTATATTTACCTTGTTCTCTATTATCTTACCCTCATTTGTCTTCTTATGTTAAGCAGCTAATCAAACACTTCTATTTTAAACCATTATATAAACAACTATCTACTAATGGCTAATATCTACCTGCTAACAATCACTAGAACAACTAACATTAACTAAAACTACTAAAATTGCCAAACAGGCCCATAATGGTTAGACGGGAACAAAAGTTAAGAACATGTTAATATATTTTAGAAAAAACAAGTCCTAGCTAATATATTTGATAATTATATAAGGATATAAAGCAATTTTTCCTAAAACTAAATTATCTTTATTTTTCATACAATAAAATTAAAATTCTTAAAAGATGTTATATCCTTACTATATTTATTATATATTTTATTTAGTAAATAATATAATTTTTTGAACCTATCTAAAGAATTTAGATTTAAATACAAAATTGATATAACCAATCAAAATTAAATTACATTTATTTTTTAAAATAATAAAATTAAAGATCCTCAAAAATATAGTCTTACCTTATTTAATATACACCATATATATTTTATAATGCAATTTGTTATATTATCCAACATAATTTAGATTTAAATAAGACTTTAATATATAATTCAAAACTAGATTATCTTTTATTTTTCATTCAACAAATTAAAGTCTTCTATGATATTTTTATTAATGTATAAAATTAGTAGGGATGCTTTTGACAATCCCAAAGTTCCCCCATCACTTTTTTTATATTTTAGGATATATATATATATATATATCTTTTCCATTTCATATAATTCTACATAAACTTACCATCACTTTAAGCATGGCCAAAACAATCCTTGATCCTTCCTTCCTGCTATAAGAAATTGGAGAAAACTAATATAATTATCACTAATCTTCATTAATTTATTCAAGAATCATTTGTATGTCAATATAAAATTACTTTTCTGACTTAAAATACCACTACTACTAAAAAAATTCATTACTTGAAGGAAGGAAAATGAATAAAAGTTAAATATATAAGTACCTCACTATCGACATTTCTATGGACCAAGATTAAATATGGAAGGTAAATAGAGAATAAAAAATCACCACGGAAACCAAAGTGAACACATAATCACAATAATAACAATCTTTGTCGGCATCAAAATAACATAAAAAATTAGGAAACTGTGGCAACGCCACTTGATTGAAAAATTTTGCAAAAACAAGGAAAAGAACAATAAAAAGATATACAAAAAAAAGTTTGACATGTAAGGAATATATATACAATTGAAATTTGAAATTCAGCTTAATGTTTTTGCAATATTTTGTTAATCGATATATATTTTTGGACTTGGACAGTTTTGACCCCAAAACCATATACCGAACCACAAGATGGATTTTTAAATTTTACAAACTGAAAAAAATCATCCATTTGTAAAGCTGTGGTTTTCGATAAGTTTTTGTCGGTTTAGATCAATTTAGGCAATTTGATAAACAACCTTAGTCTATTTCCAATTATCTACATCACTTGCCTATTTTACTTAATTATCCGATATGGGATTTTCCTAGGGGTGTTACATTCACCACCCTTATGGGACTCAACATCCTTGCTCAGATTTTCCCTACCACTATATAAATGTGCAAAAATCGAATTTAAGTCCAAATGTGAGAGCCCAAACTCAATATTATATTGTCTGCTTCGGATGATCCATCCAGGCCCAACCCTACTTTAAGATATCATCACGATTTTCTTTTTTCGGACCCTTCAAGCCGAGACATCCTTCAGCCTAAAATATATCCCAATTAAAATTCTAATACCTATTACGTCTTATGCACATTTCTCACCCGTGTTCTTATGCTATTAGAGACTTAGGTAAGCGTGTTATAAAGCTTGTTTTAGTCGAAGCGCAAATCTTCGGAAAAGCCTTTTTTCAATATGTAAGTGAAAATTTTAATAATGATTTTAAATAACACCATATAAAAAATAATAGGCCTCAATTTCAAAATAAGAGAGGGAGATCAAAAACCACTTTTGATAAAAATTTATTACAAATCGAGAACTCAATCCACCACATTGAGAATGATAAAAACTTACTTGCAAGCTAGTAAGACCAGGGGCTTTCCAAGGCTTGATATATAATAACGCCTTAAAAGTTTCCAAATTGCTAACCAATCAATTAGTTAAATCGAATCAAATGGACCTAGTGTGACATCCCAGGTTTGGGGCACTACACCTTAGGCGAATCCCACATCGGCTACGCACAGGGTGTTCAGACTGTACATAAGAGGGGTGGTATCTGAACTGGTTAGCGCGCTTTTGGGTGGCACCCCAGGTTTGGGACACTAAAGGGACAAAGCCGTGAGGGGTAAAACCCAAAGCGGACAATACTAACCAGGGCAGGACCATGACATGGATTACCATCGATCATGTAGATCAACTCACCATATGTGGAGGAGGTACTTTTGATGGTCAGGGAGAAGCTGCATGGAAGGCAAATGATTGTAAAAATGGTGGAGAAGCACCTCCTATGGTAAATTCCTTTTCGTGCTATCTTCTACGATTTAATTAACAATTTTAGAAAATCAATGCACCGCAACGCATTTAATCGGACTCTTTGCTTTGCTTTGAAATTTTTATCAGTCGTTAATGTTAAATTGCATCACCAATAGCGTTGTGAAAGACGTGACTTCGCTGAATAGCAAGAATTTTCATGTAAATGTGATTGGATGCGAAAAACTCACATTTGAAAGGTTTAAAATATCCGCACCTGGAACTTCAATCAACACGGATGGAATACACATAGGACGATCGAAAGAGGTCAGTATCATTGACACACACATTGCTACAGGTGATGATTGCATCTCTATTGGTGATGGGACCCTAGATCTAAAAATTGAAAAAGTAACATGCGGACCTGGTCATGGCATCAGCATAGGAAGTTTAGGGAGGTATAAAGATGAAGAACCTGTTTGTGGAGTCAACGTTAAAAATTGCACAATCACAGGTACCGATAATGGAGTGAGAATTAAGTCTTGGCCCGGGATGGAAGCTTGCGAAGCATCTAGTATTCATTTTGAGGATATTGTAATGAATGATGTCCAAAATCCTGTCCTTATAGATCAAGTCTATTGCCCTTACAATCAGTGTCCGAGCAAGGTACTCTTCCATCTAGAAAAAATAAAACTCATGCGATGCAATTATAATGCCATTAAAAGATCCCTAAAGTTTTTTTTCTTATTGTTTTTTTAGGACGCACCATCAAAAGTGAAAATTAGTGACGTTACCTTCAAAAATATTAAAGGCACTATAAAAACACCCCTTGCTATTCAACTTACGTGCAGTCAAAACCTCCCATGTGAAAAAGTAGAACTTGCTGACATCGACCTCGTATACTCGGGAAGTGAAGGCCCTGCAAAATCTGAATGCACCAATGTTAAGCCAACAATCACAGGAAAGTTGTCTCCAGCTGGATGTTAAGATAAAAAAAAATCTTAAGCCATGTCCTTCGAATGATAATAATTAATAGTTTGTTAATAAAAATATGCTTTATGTAGACATGCACCCTTTGTATTCTTGAGTGGTGGAGTAAAGTTATAATGTATCTGAATATGAATATTCTTTATTTAGGCATGCGCCCTTGTATGGTTATGATTTTGCTCGAGTTACGGATTATGTTGAAGAAAATGAATGAGATTTTGAATTTTAATTTTTATTCTATTCGTCAAATTTTCATTTTTATCTTATTCCCAATTTATAGTTAACTTTATTTTTATATTATCTCGTTTTTTTGTTCATCATTATATGTGTGGTTTCCATTTGTGTGATTTTCTTTTTCTCATGTTTAAAAATATATTAATTAAATTTTTTTGAAACCATATGCTGCCTTCTCCCTATAATGGGTCTTATTTCACTTTCAAATAGACTAAGAAATATATTTTATATGGTCAAACCATAATTTTTTTAGCATGATGCATAAATTCGACCCTATACGCCCGACGATTATTGTTGTGACTCCCTAAATTTTATAGGGAACCCATCATGACCTCCACTTTCAGATATCAATAGTAACTATATCCCTCCTCAAAATGAAATGTGAAAGTGTACGGTCATGATTGAACCCCTGTAAATATATTTCATTTCCGCATAGGACATAGTTTTTACTAAAATGTGAAGGGTCATAATTTAACCCTCGTAAAGTTTAGGGATCGCAAGGATAATCGGCCAAATTTCAGAGTGAAATTTATGCATTTTTCCATTTTTTTACTTTATTTTTCATAATATATCCTTGCATTAAATATGAGCGGGTATTTATTTTAAAGTTTTGCACATGGATTATTTTGTTTATACCACGATGTGGTTACGGTACATAATTAAGGTAGTAGTTTATTTCTCGATTAATATGCTTAATAAATAGGAGTAAAATGTTGTATTGCATTAGGAAGAATTTTCTAGAGTCAATATATAATAAATTATAATAGATTCATATGCTTAATAAATAGGAGTAAAATGTTGTATTACGTTAGCAAGAATTTTCTAATGTAGATCCGCCAATGTGTATGTGTGTGAATGTGTGTTTGTGTCTGCACATAAGTCTTTCGGAACGTGGATCTCACTTAACTTATATACTCATTGATTTTTTCACATTTCAAGTGAATATAATTTAATTTATACATAGTTTTCTATACATTCTTTTATAAATTATAATATTAATTGTGAACAGTTTATATCATTGAAAATTAAGTGCATTCACGAAGTAATAAAATGAAAAAATAGAGCAATTCAATAACTTGTTAAGGGAAGAAAATATTTTTAAACATCATCATAATTTGGCAAATAAATTTTCGTGAAAATAGAATTACTCATCAAGCAATTTAAATTTCCTCATAATTATTTAAATTTAACTAACTTAATTTTTTATTTATAACATATTATCATAAACTAAAAATATTACTAAAATATGATAACCAATATTAGGTTTCATATTTTGTGCAACTGCAATAATTAATTTTTATTATTGCATTAGATTTAAAAAACACTGAGACAGTATGTAATTTGTACTAATGAATTTCACTTTACAAAGAATATGCCTACAAAAATGCAATCTGCACATTGAGAAATGCATTTTCTTTTCATTTTTTCATTCTGATTAAGACAAATGAAGAAAACAATAACACAAATCAACAAAAAAAGAATTAAGTTTCAATACAAGTTATTTAAAAATATAAAGCAATAAGTTGTTGAAAAATCCATTAATAAATAAAATGAAGTGAAATGTGGAATTTTTTTCTTTTAAATGAGGATTAGCTTAATTTGGCTTATTATGTCTTTAATTTCCACTATAGAATAATATATATTATAGATAGGTCGCCCTTTTTCATTTTATAATTTAAGAATTTTCCTTCTTTTTTTTTGTTTTTGCTAAGGTCTATAAGCATTTAATTAATTTTATGAATTTTTCAGAAAAAAAATGGAAAAATCTTCCAACGTGTTATATAGTTTTTATTTGAATGTGTTAAATCATAGTTTTACATTTTATGTATATATTTCTAGTCAGTTTTGTTTCATTTTATATCAAACAATAAGCCTTATAATATATTCATCAATAAATAATAACAAATTACATTTTCTTTTTGTAGAATAAATTATTTTAGGAAATAAATATAACCAATGAAATTGAAGATTTATTAAAAATAATAATTACATATATTCTATCATTAGCTTATTTAATATGTACATTAAATAGCATAATGTACCAAATTAAATTTAAGGGAAAATTATTATTATGCCCATTTATAATGGTTGAATACATTACTAAAACCTACTTTTCAAGATAGATTATTACATCTTTAACTTTTATTTCCGTCCAATCATTTATTCATTTTGTCCATTTTTTGTTATTTTACCGTGAGTCAACTCACATTCAAAGGAGGAGAGATTTTTTACAACTTAAATACCCTCAAATACCAACATGTTATACCCCATAAATAATTAGCTTTTAGCAACCATTCTCCTTCGCCATTTCTAGTACATAAACATGTCTTCCCTTATCCAAGAAAAAAATTTTGTCCACTCTCAATTTCTCATCTCCTCCAATATGATTCAAATTATCTCTTATCTCAAATCCATCGAAATTAACTTGGGTATTAATTGAAGTAAGCAAATTGTTGGTTGTAACTTAGATCGCGATTGTAGTATAGATTACTTTTCATTAATTTGATAACATTGACATATATGTGCTTTTTATCTTTTCTGTTCGACATTAAATATTTTAATTTAAAGTTCTTATTGTTAAAATAGTATGATGTAGAATTATACTTTGGGTTGAACTGTGATTTAGATTTGTTGAACTCTTCTTATTTCTTCACTATTTATGGATTCTTTAGTTATGCATCTCGCTATTACCATTCAACAAACATTTTCCATTTAAGTCAAGTGCATATCACTCATTCTAGCTTGTTTTGATAATCCAAATCCAACTTTATTACCTCATTGCTTTCTGTGTTTAGCATTATTAACAAGAGCGGGATATGGCGATGTGAAGTCCTAGATGGAAAGAAAGGAAATTTTTATTATTTTTGGGGAGGAGGAAGTAATGAGACTCTTAAGATTAAAATTGGAGGAAAAGAGTGGCATCCATGAGTGATGATCTATAGTGGATTATCTTATTTTTCTTTTCTTTTTGTTTAGAAGTGAAAAGGAGTTTATTATTTTCACTCTCCTCA
Source organism: Jatropha podagrica (assembly GCA_947857235.1). Classification (NCBI taxonomy): domain Eukaryota; kingdom Viridiplantae; phylum Streptophyta; class Magnoliopsida; order Malpighiales; family Euphorbiaceae; genus Jatropha; species Jatropha podagrica. The sequence continues at coordinate 9,921 of CANUEP010233381.1, forward strand.
TTGTCTCCCACTGTTACAAAAATGGTAATTACAAGGTTTAAAATGAGATGAGAGTTTTTTTTTTCTAGCTTTTTAATACAAATTAAGGGCAAAATCTCCTAAAATTGACTGATGGACTAAGGCTCTGCTCGGCAAGAGGGTTTGGAGTAATGTTTAGTATCTTGATTGGGTTAAAGCACTATTTTAATTAATTATTGTGTTTGGAAATATTACGTTTATTGTAACGTTTAGAGTTTGAGATAATGTTTCATGAATTATTATCCTCATTAACGTTTACAGTTTTATAAATTCTTTTATCACGTTTACGCCCATCAATTGTCTTTACCTTATTTTCTATGATCTTATCCTCTTTTGTCTTCTTATATTAAATAGTTAATCAAACACTTCTATTTTGAACCGCTATATAAACAACTATTGACTAACAGCTAATATATAACTGTTAACAGTTAGTAATACAACTAATAGCCACTACAACAACTAACATAAATTATAACTGCTAAAATTGTCGAATAGGCCCTAAATGGTTGGATGGGGACAAAAGTTAAGAACGTGTTCATATGTTTTAGAAAAAGCAAGTCCTAGCTAATATATATTTAGTCATTATATAGGTACGTATATCAATTTTTCCAAAAACTAAATTATATTTATTTTTTCATGTAATAAAATTAACATTCTTAAAATATGTTATATCCTTATCATATTTAATATATACTTTATTTTGTACATAATATAATTTTTTAGCCTATCCAAAAGAATTTAAATTTAAATAAAAAATTAATATAACCAGTAAAAATTAAATTACTTTTATTTTTTAAAATAATAAGATTAAAAATCCTTAAAAGTATCGTCTTACCTTATTGAATATAGACCTTATATACTATATAATACAATTTATTATATTATCCAACATAATTTAGATTTAAATAAGACTTTAATATAGCAATCAAAATTTAATTATCTTTTATTTTTCATTCAATAAAATTAAAGTCTTCTATGATATTTTTACTAATGTATAAATTTAGTAGGAATGTTTTTTATAATCCCAACGTTCCCCATCCATTCCCACTTTTTTTACATATAATTATATATATATATATATATATATATATATATATATATATATATATATATATATATATATATTCCATTTCATATAATTCTACATGAACTTAACATCACTTCAAGCATGGCTAAAATAATCCTTGATCCTTCCTTCCTGCTATAAGAAATTGGAAAAAACTAATATAATTATCAGTAACCTAAGTTAATTTATTCAAATAGACAAAGAAAATATATTTTATATGGTCAAACCATAATTTTTTTGGCATAATGCATAAATTTGACCCTGTATATTCGACGATTATTATTGTGAGTCCCTAAATTTTATAAGGAACCCATCATGACCTGCACTTTCATATATCAATTGTAACTATACCCCTGCTTGAAATGAAATGTGAAACTGTACGGTCATGATTGAACCCTTGTAAATATATTTCATTTTTGCGGAAGACATAGTTTTTACTAAAATATAAAGGGTCATAATTTAACCATTATAAAATTTAGGGATCACAAGGATAAGCAGCCAAATTTCAAAGTGAAATTTATGCATTTTTTTCATAAGATACCTTGCATTAAATATGAGCAGTATTTATTTTAAAATTTTGCACATGGATTATTTTGTTTATATCATGAAGTGGTTGCGATGCATAATTAAGTAGTAGTTTATTTCTCGATTCATATGCTTAATAAATAAGAGTAAAATGTTGCATTACTTTAGGAAGAATTTTCTGGAGTCAATATATAATAAAATATAATAGATTCATATGCTTAATAAATAGGAGTAAAATGTCGTATTGCATTTGGAAAAAAATTTCTAGAGTCAATATATAATAAAATATAATAGAAAATAAGTTAATTCCACTTTTAAAAGGGGTTAATTTAGAAAAATATAAGTGTAACGCCCCAAAATTTCAGATCTTAAAATGATATTATTTAGGCGAGTCATGAATGGTATCACCCGAGGGAGAAAAAAATATTTTAATTGGACTCGATAATGATATTGAGCATAATTAATATTTGTGGAGTTAAT
>CANUEP010233420.1:0-14983 GCA_947857235.1 Jatropha podagrica
ACAAGTCGAAATCATCAAATTCAATCATTCACCCTGCAAAGCATTCATCCATAGGTTAGTTAATCAGCATGACATAGTCTCGGGATCCATCTCGGATTTGCACACCATGCCTTAACCAGTGGGTAATTAATCTAGTCATTAGGTTAATTAAAATTGGAGTCCTTTAGGGTTTTCCTAGTTTACCCTTAAATAATTACACCAGGTGGCGACTCTCACACATCAAGTGCATTTCTATCCTTTTGCATACGCATTGTGCTATACGCGCCTTCTGGGGGTAGGGGTTCACAATAAGAAGAACCACTAGAGGGGGAAGTGTGAGAAATAGAAATTGTTGCTAATAGTCATTCCATAGATGATGACTGTCTTTTCTAGTACTAAAGATGAAAGTAGTGAATCTGAAACACATGGGGGTCTGGAAAGAGTTATAGAAGAGGATATTGACATGAATAATGATGTTGATGATGGTCTCAATAATGTTGATAATGATAAGAAACAGTTAGCTGCAAGTAGTGACATGGAGGTTGATGCACTAAGGAGGAGAAGAGTTAGAAAGAAAATGGAAGATCCTTGAAAAAAAAATATATGATGATATGTTTGAAACACGAGCTGAAGGTGATATTGAATTCAAATTTGGGCATGCATTTTTAGGTGTTGATAGTTATAGGGAAGCTTTAAGGGATTATGCTGTTAGGGTAAGGTAAATAATAAAGATGATCAAGAATGATAGTATAAGAGTGACAACAAAATGTAAGGGGGAGGGGTGCCTATTTAGATTCCATGGCAATGTGGCTCCAAATTTAGTCACTTTTGTATTAAAAACTCTACAGCCTGAGCATCATGCATGAGGCCATTGAACAACAACTACGTGGGTGAGGAAGAAACTAAAATCTCAATTGGCTGATGATCCAAGAATGAATTTTGCTTTAATGCAAGCCGAGTTGAAGGAAAAATGGAGCATTGAGCCTCAATATTGGCAGCTTCATAAGACAAGGACAGCTCCTAGAAAGCAAGCTGCAGGTTCACATAAAGAGAGCTACAATAAGTTGCATGAGTACATTGCACATCTTCAAATGTCAAACCCTGGAACTTTTCATAAAATTTGAATCAATTGCAAGGAACAGTTTAGATGAGCCACTTGTCTTTAGCTCTAGTTTCATATGTTTTGAAGTTATGAGAGTGGGATGTTTGCAGGGATGTAGGCCTCTCATTGAATTGATGGATGCTTCCTCAATGGTCCCTTTGGAGGATGTTTTCTGAGTGCTTTTACACTAGATGGGAATAAGCGGGTGGTCCCACTAGCTTTTGCAATTATTCAAAATGAATGCACTGCAACACGGACCTTCTTCCTTGACTGTCTTAGACAAGGTATTGGATCTGGGTGTGATTCAAAGCCATGGACATTCATTTCAAATAAACAAAAGGTAACTACCTCCAAAGTATTTCTTATCTCATTTCACTTTCATTTATTAGCTAATGATGTTGAATTCTATTTGAACATAGTGATTGCTTGAGGCTATCAGAACACAATTTGAAGGTTCAATCCACATATATTACTGTCGACATTTGTTAATGAACTTCAAGAAGCAATTTCCAAGGGTGATGTTGAGGAAGGAATTTTGGATGGCAACTAAGTCTAGTCATTGTTCTGCATTTAAGCAGCATATGAAGAATGTTGAGGCTAAGAATGAAGGAAAGGCTGCAAAATGGTTACTGTATATTCCTCTTTCACATTGGACTAAACATGCCTTCCATCGAGCAGCTAAAAGCATTAATGTGTGACAAATAATATGACAAAGAGTTTCAATAGTTGGGTTGGAAACTTAAGTAACAAACCAATTGTTGAGCTAATAGACTCTATTAGGCAGAAATATATAGTTAGGCTTCACAAAAGGTTTGCATGGAAAGGAAAAGCTACTCCAAAATGTAAGAGTGCATTGAACAGATTGATAAAAGAATCTAGAGTAGGCAAGACACTACCAAGTAACAATAATGAGTTTGAGGTGAGAGATGGACCAGTGGCTTTTGCTATTGACATTGGGCAATGGACATGCACTTGCAATTATTGGAAAATTTCTTGTCTTCTATGTAAACATACTTGCATTGCACTTGGATACATGAGACGCAATCTTGAAGGCTTTTGTGATGAGTGTTTCATAAGAGAAGTATATGAAGGCTTATAAAGGAGTCATTCATCTAATCCCAAATTACAACATTCTACCAGAAACTGAATTTCTAATCCTAGAGCCTCCAACTATTAAAAGGAAGCCAGGTAGACCAAAATAAAGGAGAATACTTCAAGAGGGAGAAGCTAGTCCAAGCACAATAAAAAAATTTTACACAGTTAAGTGTGTGACGTGCAAGCAGCTAGGCCATAATAGAAGAACATGCGAGCAAGCCCCACAGTGGCCAACACCCAAATCAGATTCACTTACTAAATCTGAGTATTTAGTATGATGTCTTATTAGTATGCTATTTTTTATATATATCTTATTTATTTTATGAGAGGAACAAACAATAAATGCAAAGACAAGAAAAAAGAGCATTTAGATCTGCTGGTGTTGTGGGAAGAGGTGTTGCTGGTGCTATGGAAATAAGTGTTATTGGCTCAAGAGGAAGAGGAGGTTGCTGCTTTAAGAGGGAGAGATGCTTCTAGTTTGAAAGGGAGATGTGCTTCTGGTTTAAGAGGGAGAGGTAGAGGACCCGGTGTTTTTGCTAAGGGAGGAGCTTTTATTTATCGAGGGAGAGGCCCTTTTTTTCTGCAGGGAGAGGAGCTACTATGTCTTGAATTGCTCCTTTTTTTTATTATGTATTGATATGTTGTGGACATGGTTATTTTTGTTGATATGTTGAATATGGTTTTTTACGTGTTCATATGATGAAGCTGGTATTTTGGATTGTGGAGGAATTGCAGATGGTATTTTATGGTTCATATATTGTAGATAGTATTTTTTAATTTACTGCATATAGAGAAGCTACTATTTTTTTTTTTTTTTTTTGTGGAAAGAGGTGCTATTGGTGTGAAAATATAAAGAAAGGAAGAATAGGGAATTTTTTTATTTTGTAGCAAGCACAGGAACAAATGTGTCACTGTTTTTGTTTTCCTTATATCTGTCTTTTTCTTAACAGCAAACATTCAAGTGGGTTATAGGAAACACTCAAGCACATGTGAACCAAGTTTGATTTTTTTGAGTTCTTTTTATAATACAAACATTATTAAACATGTTTTTTCTTTTGTGAATTGAAAATAGTTAATTAATGAGAATGGTATTTGTATATTTTTTTTCTATATTTGTGTTTGCTTTTATCATTTGTCATACTCACCACTAAAGGAGTTTAGAATTAATTATTACATTCCATTTTCTTTGAATAGGTATACATTCATTTCATTTGAAATGCGTCCATTACATTCAATTTGAGTTCCTAACATTCAACAACTGACCCACCATATTATAAGTACCCATTACAAAAACTACCCAACTACCCAAAATACACAACAAAAAAACACATAAATCACAATCCTCTATTACCCTTGCAAAGCAACATTACAAGTAAGGTAAAAAGCATCATGATAGCCATCATACATATGAAAATCAACTTCTTCAAGCTGCCAATCTTCATCTCTAAGCACTCCCTTTTTCCTCCGATCATCGCAATCTAAGTGTGCATTTTCATCAGCTCCCTCTTTAGATACAATACCTCTTTCTTCAATTCAAACAAGTCAGTATCTACATTTCTTTGCCTCACTTCCAAATCATTTCCTAGAGATTGATCTGATGAAATTATAGCCTTACACCATCCAAGGAAAGACCCGCATGCATTATCAACACAGTAATAATAGAGCTGATTCTTATTTTTTTGTCTCTGAGATTCTAATGCTTGCTTTTTTCTCACATTTGCAATATATATTCACAAACATTCCTTCTCAAGCTCCATCGAATGTGCTTGAATAACACATAGTCACTTGTCTCTTCTTTAGTTTCCAACAAACCCTATTTTGGGTGATTTCACTTTCCTTACTTATTCTTAATTTTCTTTCCTATTAAATACGTTCAAACCCCTTTCTTTTATGGAAACTTCAATAGGGGTATCATGTTTCATTATAAATTTATTATCTCATCTCTCTCTTTGTTTCTCAGTGATTTTAACAGCAAAACACCTTATTTTTAGATGGAATGACTTTTTAATTAGATGGGGTCAAAGGTCAAGGAGTAGTTATATAGTATATAAAATGTGAAGGATGAATTAGATAATTATGAAATACCTGAAGGACTAAATAATTATTTTTCCAAAAATAAATATAAATTAGTACTAATTATTAAGAAATATATTACAAGCTTTATTGTTTGATATAAAATAGAAAATAAAACTCGCTAGGAATATATATAAAACTAGTCATTAACGCGTTGTGCGTGCAGATTATTTAGATATATACAAAAAATCAACATTTAACGATATAATTTATCGATAGATTTTACCGATGTCATTTGAGTAATTATTATTTTTAAAAATGTTTTAATTTACAATATATAAATATCAAAAAAAATTAATGCCTTAACCTTTCATTATGTATGAATTATTGTAAAAATTATAATCTAATTTAAAAGAATCATGCATTCTAAATTTTTTTGAAAATATAAGTATGAAAAAAAAAAGAATGATAGATATGGGGAACAATTATAAATAAATCTTTAATTTTTAATTTGACATACAATACTTAAAAGGAAAAAAAAAAATTAAAACTTAAGAGAGATATAAATGTAGATAATATTTCGATAATTTTTTCAAACGGTTTAGTAATTTTTTACAAAAAACAATTATTAGACATAATTTTTTTTATAGATAATAGAATTAAAGTTTAAATGATAAGTCCAATATTTTATATATGAATGATTAAGGTATTTAAAATTTTTAATATATTAAATGTTATTTTTTATTTAAATAAAATAAAAGACAATCCTAAAATTTTAACAATGAACAAATCGTTATATGATCGATTCGATCTATAAGAATCACTTGTTACATGAGAGGAAAGAGTTGGATTTTATAAGACAAATGGCCATCTAAGTTGAAGTATTCACATGAAATATAAATCAAAGGAACCTAAAAAAAACAAATTTAAAAAGATTGAAAGAAAAATAGTATGCTACTCTTTGGTGTTTTCATTCGCTTATATCGCTTATTGAATCCTCTTGTAATCAAGAGTCTTGAACTCGTCCCACCGAGTCAAAATGCAAAGACCATGGGCATCTTTTGCAGCCTCATAGGCATCCCAAACTGTATTCACTTGCTTAACAGTTCTAGGACTCATTGGCTAGAGATGGAGCCCAATCGAACTTGCTCATGGTCAGGTCTCTTTGAATAATCAATCTATACATATTCCATTAATTATAACAGACAATGATTATTAAATTTTTAATAATTAAAATAAACTAACATTTCCCGATCACAGTTTGCATTTCAGCAGCTCTATGTAACATTAGAACCGATTAATCATTGAAAATTATCATAATAATGATTTCAATAAATTAAATCCTTACTGATGTTTATATACCTTTGCAAGATGATCATCTGAGCTGAACCAAACAGGCTCTGAAAGCTAATGAAATTCACAAAAACCCACCTCAAGAGTACATAACCAGGTGTATCCTCTGCAGTTTTCCTTCTTTGTGCAGTAAGAAAACCTGTTGCCTTGCAATGGATATGACAATGCTCAAAAAGGATGGAGTTATTCCCAAAACTGAAGTCCACACTTCCTTCCATGTAGCAATCGCGTAGATATTGCTTTCCTTGATGCAAATACAATGTATCCTGACTAAAAATTTTATAAGCTGGTATACTTTAGTTGAAAACTTGAAATGCATTTGCAGGATAGTAACTCTAGATGATAAGACTAAGCAATCAAACATAAAGAAAAAAACTTAAAACTTGAAACTTGAGGCTGATGATGAAGAAGAAGAATGTCCCTTCCCAAGATCACTGAAAAGATGACAGCATAGATGATAAATAAATAAACTTGTGAATTACGCTTAAAAGAGTTAGAGAGTAATAGCGTGTTCACTTAAATTAAATATAGCTAGATTTTAAAGTTTGAGTTGGATTAGGTTAGATGCGCAGGTTGCAGAAGCTTTAGCATTCAGGGAAGCTCTTCGTTGGATTAGGCAATGTGGTTGGTCTCATGTTTTTCTAGAGTCAGATGCCCAGATTGTTTGTTTGGCCATTAATGCTAGTGGTAGTGCAGATGTTAGTGGGTTTGGAGTTCTTGTGCAAGATTCTAAATCTCTAGTTGCAGAGATTAATACTGTGCAGGTGGTTTTTGCACATCGGTCTGCTAATGGGTGGCTCATATGTCGGCCCAGCATCTCATTTATTGGTGGATATGGTGGACTGATCAGGTTCACCTCCTAGTTGTATTATCGATGTTTTGCGGTTTGATGCCCTTTAGAGTTATAACATATATATTTTCCTTCTAAAAAATAAAATATCAATTATTACAATTATATATTAAATATTAAATCAAAAAATTAGCCAATTAAAATACAGAAAAATAAAGAAAAATTTTTTTTAAAAAAAAAAAAAAATGCTTAACTGAGATACCACCTTCAAAATTTTTCTATATTTTACTTTTTTCCTCACACACATGCACCGCGCGCACACAATCTAATACGTTATATTAGCAAACCATGAAATACATTAAAATAATTTTTATTTTGTAAAAAAAAAATAATCATAAAATTAATTTATGCTCGCAAACTTTAGCAAGAAGTAAAAAAATATTATGATACTTTAAAATAATTATTAATATATTAATTATTTATAATATCTAATACTGGTTTCTCATAGTTTAGTAATACTAATATTAAAAACGTGTTTTGTATATTAAAACTCGTTGTACTTATCAAATTCTTTAAGTATAATTTTTTTTAATAATTTTTATAATATAATAAAAATATGATAAATAATTGAATAAAAAATAAATATATTAATTAGGTATTTTTTATTTTATTATAAATATTATAATATTTATGTAAATAAAATGAATAAATATTGTATAAAAAATCAAAATGGAATGGAAAAATAAAATTTTATTATTTAAACTATATGGAAAGTAAAAATAACATAACTCAAGTAAAACAATATGTTTAAGATTAAAAAGTAAAATGATTAGAAGAAAAGTCTTTGACATAAAATAATAAAAAACTTTATACCCAAAGAAAAGTAAAATTATTATGGTGATTTTTTTTATAAGATTTCTAATTGAGTTATATTATAATTCATAAATTATTTATAATTAAGATGTTACTTTCATATATTATGTTCAATTATTGAAAGATCAATAATAAATTTAAATAATAAGTACATTATGGAACGAATGGAGTATTTTTTTAGAATCGTATGTTATCAGAGTTAACTAACGTAGCTAAGTTAACCATACATATCAATTTATCATTTATTATTTGATCATTTTATTATTTTATTAATAGTTTTATTTGAACTATATATTTTTAAATTTTTAAATCATTTAAATTAATATAAAATAAATTTATATAATTTTCTATCAAATGAGCTAAAATACTTTGACATATGCTCAATGTTTCTTGATTGAATATTTAACTTTATTTAATAATTGATTTTTATTTTTCGGTTAAGATAAAAAAATTTTTGATTTTTGATTTTTATATTTTCTAATTTAATATGTCTAATTGAATAGTATTAACCAACCTAATTAAAAATTATTATATAATTTTAATCGATCAACAAAATTAAAAGTTTTCTAATTTGAATGAGACTAAATTATCATTTTGTTAATGAATCAATAAAATTAAAAATTTCTATACAGGCAAAAGAATTACAATTTTCTATTATATTATAAAGTTGAATTTTGGAATTCTCATGGCTATCATTTTTCTATCAAAATATTTAAAATTAAAAAAAAATAAAAAATAAAAGATATTATCTTAAAAATATTAATCTTACAATCCAAATATATTTTACATTTTATTAATAAAATATAAAATAAAAGAAAAAAAGGAAAAAATGATGTAAAATTGGCCGTCAATTTTGGTTATAACTATTAGCAACGGATAAAAACTCGGTTACTAAACCATTTGTAGAACATTTTTCAATCCTTGTCGAAAAAGAATGAAATCAATTTAGGTTATACCTTTAGAAATAGTTAAATATTTCGTTGCTAGCTTGTTTGTAGAATAACGAAAAAAAGAATGAAACAATATTTGATAATTAATTAAAATAATCTAATTAAAAAAATTAATATAATATTCGATCAATTTAAAATTTTTTAATTAAAATTATATTAAATTATTATTATTAATATTTTTAATCAATCAATAAAATTAATAATTTTTTAATTAACATAAGACTATTATCATTAATAATGTTTTCAATTAATCATTGAAACTAAAATTTTTCAAGAGTACTTACCATAACAAAACGACATATTTGCAAATTAAATAATTTTAAATTAGCAAAATCTCGATGTAACAATTCTTGATAGTCAAGAGCAATAAATTCTTGATAGCCAAAGATGATTATAACTAAACGTGTGTGTGTGTATATATATATGATAAGACAAATTATTAATTAGAATGTGATTAAATTTATAATATTAATATAATAAAAATAATAAATTGATATCATAATTAAAATAGAATTAGTAATGATATTTTTGTCAATTCATGAACTTAGCTAGGACATTTTAGGAATCCAATATTCCCCCTTATTTGTATTTTTATATATATTCATTTATAGATATGTATATAATATAATAAAAATAATAAATTAAATCATAATTAGAGTAGGGTTAAAGTCAAATTCCTAATTACAATAAGATTAAATTTATAATAATAATAATAATAATAATAATAATAATAGTAATAATAATAATAAAAGAGCCACCAATATGGGATTAATAAATTTAATACCTTATATTATAATATATTTAAATTATAAAATATTAAATCATAGTATTTTATATGTATGGAAATTCCAAAATTTTCCTAATTAGAATATAAATTATGTTTAACAATATTTTTAATTAATCAACTAATAAAATATCAATAAAATTAGGAGTTTTCTAATTAGAATAAGGTTAAATTATTCTTCAATCAACGAACAAAATAAAAAATTTACAGTGGTTTTAGGAACCCAGTTATTTATATATATACATATATATAATTTGGAATTCTTATAGATGTAAAAAATTATGATTTATTATATTATAATTTAAATATTAAAATTTTCATAGTTATTTTATTTTCATCGAAATACTTAAAACTAAAAACAAAGATATTATCTTGATAGATATTAATTTTATAATTCAAATAAAATTTAAATTTTTATTAATAAAATATAAAATAAAAGGGAGGAGAAAAGATGGAAGGAAGTGCAAGCATATCGAAGAATGTGGCGAAGAAGAGAGATGCAATAAAATAGCTTCTAAACTTCGGTTACAAAGCTAGCAACGAAATAATATTTCATTGCTAACCCATCTGTGGACTCTCAACGGCAGGAGAAAAATTATTTGTGTTATAAGTTTAGAAACGGAAAACTTTCCGTATCTAATGCGTTTCTAAATTCCTTTGTCACCTCTTAGCAATAGAAGAATAATGAAACAAGATTTGATAATTAATACGAATAATATGATTAAGGAAATTAATATAATCAATTTAATTAAAATTATTATATAATTTTAATCGATAAACTTTTCCAGTTAGAGGTTTCATCTTTTTAAGATATTTCATTATAATGGTATTCAGGAGAAAAAACTTATAAGCGTGTAATTACAGTTAATCTATAAATTTAAATTATTAAAATTATAAATAAAAACTACCTATTAATTTGTAAATAGAGAAAGAAAACTAAGGTTATACTTACCACAAGAAGAATATATAATTGCGAACTCAATAATTTTAAATTAGCAAAAATTTGATATAATAATTTTTGATAGTCAAAAACAATAAATTTTTAATAAATAAAAGCAATTAAAACTAAAAATATATATAGTGGTATGACAGGACGGATTTATAATTGGAATGGAATTGAATTTATAATATTAATGTAATAAAATAATAAATTGATATCATAATTAGAATAGAATTAGTAATGATATTTTTGTCAATTCATAAATTTAATATGTGCATTTTAGAAATTCAGTGTTCTCCATTTGTACTTTTATTTATAATATTGATATAGATAGGCAATTTAGAGTATTATATTATATATGAAAAGGTTATATTAATTGAATTTAAATTATTATAAGAAAATTTATATTGGTTGATAAGTTATTTTATTTTCATGAAAATTTATTTGTCAAATTATAATAATGTTTTCATATTGCAATTGGACATAAAATTGCAACTCTGGTATTTATAATGTTTCTGTCAATTATCTTAATCGTCAATAATTGTTTCCACCGGCCAACGTGAAAAGGACCACCTGTGCGATAAGGACGCGACATACGACAATTGCGAGTTGGGATTAACTAGTAAAACTAGCTGCTTCAACACTGCGACAATGCGACAATTGCTTTGTTAATAATTGATTTGTCTTGCTGTTCTACCAAACAGTAGGCTAAGGATGGATACGACAAATAAAACTACACGACTTTAACATGGAAAATGTATTTGACTCGTAAAACAAATCAAGCACGGGTTATTTTTTTTTTTTTTTTTTTGTCTCTTTCAATTAACTGAAATTATATTTATTTATTAGTTGGAAGATTAATATAACATATGAACAAATAAAAAAATGCCTAGCTATACATGAATCACCTTCCGATAAACCTTAAATATAAAACCCCATTGCCTGAACGGGCACGTGAAATATGTGCAGGATTGTAGATATGAATGGCTGTGCTCCCCAAAAGCATCTGAAGCAGCGTTTTGTATTTTGATTAAATTAAAATACTGTTTTAATTAATTATTGTGTTTGATAATGTCATAATAATCCTAATATTTACGAGTTTGAGGTAGTATTTCACGAAACATTATCTTCATTAATATTTACCGTTTTATAAATTTTTTATGATGCATATGTCTTTCACTCATTTTTGTTTATTCTTTATACCTCACCTCTTTTTGTCTTTTTACATTAAACAACTAATTAAACACTTATTTTTATCTAATACTTTTATTTTAACTGTTATATAAACAACTAACCACTAATAACTAATATCTATCTGCTAACGGCTAGTAAAACAGTTGATGGATAATACAGCAACTAACATATACTAAAACCGTTAAAATTGTGGAAACAAAAAATGTTTTCTTTTTCTATATTATTCTATCTATGTCTAGATAAATGTCGTAAAATGTATACATATTTAAACTTTTCAACTTTAACCATATGATATTTTGAACTCTGTAAATAATCATGCACTATGAATTTATACATTTTGATAACATTATATACATTTCCATATATACTAGCAATAATAACTTTTGGGGATTTTAACTCTTATATGCAAAATATTTATTTGCTGTATAGTTAGTACAATTTTTAGTACAATAATTTTTATTTTTTCAACTATTTAATATGTATTTAATTGATCTAATTTTATAAATTAAAGTGATTAATCAGCTAATTTTTTAAGCTTTGTTTAATAGGTATGATTATATAATTTGAAGTATTTGGTGAATCAAAATAAAATTTGAGAGTATCACATGTAACAACATTGAGAGGTGAAAACTAATTAATACCGCAGAATAATGAAAATAATGTGTTATATCCATAACTAGAGCAACTCAAAATCAAACTCACAACAATATGATATCCTCTATTGTAATGGTCCTTTCGTTATTATTAGTCTTTTTGCGACGTGCGTTGCACATTGATTATGTGTGTTATATACTTATTTTTTAGTTTTTTCATATTTTTTATTTGAATAATATTAAAACTTATTTAGATTAAAATAAATACAATTAGTTAATTTGTATTAGATTTTATCGGATAAGCTACTTCTAATGCTATTTTGTATGTATTTAATATATTTTTGCATAATGAAAGTGGTCTTAAAATAAATTTTAATCATATTCTTAAACCTAATCCTTCAGTCCCTAATTTATAAATATAGATTCTTAAACCATAATAAGTATCTAAAAAAAAAAATTAAGTTATCACTCAATTTTTAACCTCTACCCCACCACCAAGTCAATATCTATATGCAAATATAATGTAATAAAATTATTTTTTACAGCTAGGTGAAAAAAAAATGAGAGGATGATTTGAATTGATAGTTACAATCACTTTGACTACAGTGACAATATTACTTACCTAGTGCATTGGAGAAAAGAATATATACATATACATACAACTTTTGGAAACTCCAAAGAATAACCCAAAATACAAATACATAATTATAGTTTTTTTCTAGTTTCCTAAATATTAGTTTATTTTAAGTCAAAAAGATTTAGAACAGAAGAGAAAAAATATTAAGAAAATTAAAGATACTTAATTGTCAAATAAGGGAGATTTACTTATTAAATTAAAGTTATAGTAGTTCAAAATTCATTTAGTAATGAAAAGAAAATAAAAGAATTATTATAAAGAATAAAACTCTTTTTCGAATACAACATATAATAAGAAATAAATTATATTAAAAAGTTACTAATTTAAATTTCAAAAATCAACATCTTTTCAACTAGAAATGTTATAATTTAATGAAATTTAATATTGATGGACAAAAAAAATAACCTCAATTGCAAAGCAAATCATGTTAGGATCCATTATTAGTCAATTAACGAATTTATTGAAGTGTTTTATTTCTCTATTGGTCAAACTTACAAATTTAAAATAAATAAATAAGTTAATTAATTAGTGAGAAAAAATTATATAAAAGAAATGGTCTATCACCTCCAAATAAACCTTTAATTTTCCTATAATTAAAAAAATACCTTTTTCTTTTTTATCTCTCTCTTAAATAAGATATTATGTATGTTTTATTTGAAAATTTATTTTTCAAAAAATAAATCATCAAATTATATAAATATAAAGAAAAATTTTTTCTCTCTTTTTTTTCTCATAAATAACATATTTAATTTATAATAAAAATAAAATCAAAATGTTTTAACAATAAAATTTAAACATCTTCAAATGTCTCATTGTCATATATATTTATTAAAAAATAAATTTAAAAAGATAAAATTTAAAATTTTAAAATTCTTAATTATCTATATTTATTTAAAAAAATTTTCATAAAATCTCTAATCAATTAATAAAATTTAATTTTTTGATTGAGTGCGACTAAAACTATTTTAGATTTATCATATATATTTATTTAAAAAATAAATTTAAAAAAATAAAACTTAAAATTTTGAAATTTTTAATTATCTTTATGGATTTTTAAAAAAAATAATTTTTATAAAATATCTCTAATTAATTAACAAAATATTATTTTTTAATTAAATATCAATAAATTTATTTTTAGATATTTTAAATTTTATTAAAGGCAATATCCATACTTTCATTATTTTCATAGTTTGGATAAAGCTATTTACTTATTAGGTATTTTATTATAAATAAGTGTTAACAAATTCATAAGTAACGGCCGTTGAATGAGACGACTGTCTTTAATTATTTTAAACTACTGTAAATAAAAAAAAAAAGTTAAAATGCATTTTAACCGGTGCTTTAATTTTTCATTTTAAAGTTTTTGGCAGGCCTAAAGCGTCGCAAGTCGAAAGGACAAATTGAAAAATAATACTGTAATGTTATAAAAAAATGATAATAATACTATAAAAAATTAATCTTTCCTTCTAAACTATTTTCAATTATAAAATTTTAATTATCTATATTTATATTTTTTTGTTACTATAAAAATTTCATAATCTACTCAAACTATATTATTTAGTAAATATTTTGTCGAATTATTCCAAATAATAATAATAATAATAATAAATTTTATGATTGAATGTATTGATGAAGTCGAATGAGTTGAGTAAGCTTCATGACAATTCTAAGGTTCCTAATTTTAAATAAATTAAATGCAATGAGAGGAAATTTTTTTATATTTTCTTTTTTATTATATTTTCGTTTTCCAAATAAAAGGAGTGAAAAAAAAGATTGTCTTCTTTTCTTTCATTATTTTGACTAAACTATTAAAAAAAAGACTATAGCCTTTTGCCGTTGTTAATTATTAGCACGCTTTTCATCTGTTTGTTGATTAATTAAAGCACCGGTAAAAGACATAATGCATTAAATATTCCTCGTTCGTTTGTCTTTTATCAATTAACTTCCGTTTTTTCTTTCTGATCATTGACTAACAACTCAGCGCCACGCACACATGCTATAATAATAATAGTGTAACCAGAAAGAAAAGAAAATAATAGTAAGAATAAAATAAAATAAAGGAAAAGATTGAGAAGCAGTTCCCCTATAAAAAGCAGCTGATAAGAGAGAGGCCAAACGACATCTCTTGCTCTCTTCTTAATTAATCCTCGTTTGCTCAGTCGCTCTCTTGGTAACTTGTAAGTTATCTTTTAGATACTAACATCCCATTTCTTCTTTTGCTGATAGCCTTTACCCAAAATGTTAAACATTAAGATTATTCTTTCTCTTATTAATTATCTTTATAATTTTATGCAATTTTATTATTATATTTGTATAATGATATTTGTGTTTCTTTGTGCAAATGGTTCTATTTGTATGATAATCAATTAATTACATTTTAAGCATTTTGACAGGTGAAATCAATATGAAAGGTGGAAACACGAAGCTCTGCATTATGGTGGCTGCATGGTTTTGCTGGAGTACTGTTATACTTGGATCAGTATCGGCTAGGGAAATAGATTGTACATTCTCATCAAACCACAAATACTCAGCTGATTCTGTTCCAACTTTAACCATCACCTATAATCCTGATCAGGATAAGCAAAACTACGCCAAGTTTATTACAGATCTAAGACAAGCACTTGGCTCAAGTGGTTCAAGCCACGGAATACAAGTGTTGCGAGCCTCGGTGGCTGCAAAT
>CANUEP010233433.1:0-12341 GCA_947857235.1 Jatropha podagrica
AATTAACTCCACAAATATTAATTATGCTCAATATCATTATCGAGTCCAATTAAAATATTTTTTTCTCCCTCGGGTGATACCATTCATGACTCGCCTAAATAATATCATTTTAAGATCTGAAATTTTGGGGCGTTACACTCGTGCCTTGCCTTAACTTATATTTAGAGGAAGACTTGACTTTCTTGGTTAACAACCCATCATGGAGCTCCAATTAGGCTACATCATAAGCACGAGGGTATAATCACTAAACTCAAAATTTGTCAATTAAACCCGGTCCGTCTGGCACTTTTTCAACTGTTAAGCTCAGTCCATCCCGCACTATGCATGCTTTAAGCCTGGTCCGTTCGGCAAAACCACAAAACTAGTTTTCAAACAAAAGCCTGAAATCAATCGACAAACCAGTAGGCTCACTCTAAGAGTTGGCACCTTGAAAACTTTACCATCCTAATCGATGGTAGATCTTCGTGCGCCTTGATCCTCATACAAATAAGGTACAAAGGCATACCTATGGATCTCAGCCCAGGTAGTGGGCCCTTGACTATCTAACCAATCGGGGGTTAGGGGAATGTGTTGCATGACATAGAATCCTCGATGACGAGGCTAGAGTTGGGCTCCCAATCGTTAATTTAACATTCATGCAAAATAATACTTTTTGATTTTCAATTTAAACCCAAACTCTTGACCCACATGCGAAGAAATCAAAAACCTAGTCCATGAACCCAATGATTCGAGGCTAGTGTATTTTATCTATTGTGGCACACTAAAGGAGTCAAGCAGGAGGTTTTTACCTACAAAAATAAAGTAAGGTGCCGACTCTAAACACACCACACACAGTCAAAGCACTCCAAAAAGCCAACCAGACATCACTTAAGCACTAAATAGAGCCATAAAACTAATAAAATTGGTAAAAAGATTAATTAATCAGACAACTAAGCCACATATAGGGCTAAACCTAAAATGAGCCGAGACGGGAACACAACAGGGTTCCGACTCGTCTCGAACATTTCCAGCTTCTTCCATCATGAATTGACCAATGGGACTGTATGGTCAGACTTTATCCTTCGGGTCTCACCCACAGCACCTGAGAGGGGGCTCATAGGTTAGCGACTCTACTGGGGACCTTTAAAACATTTTTCAAAATAAAAAATATAGTAAGAGAACTACTGAGTAGGTTTCAGATCTTCAGTTTGGGTTTAATTGAAAATACCTTGCATACATATAGATGCATCATTTGGGATCTTTTCACGTCATTAGAATTAAGCAAATCGAATTGATATTATCATTTTGGGGCAATCTTCCTTAGAGCTATCCCGGGTTGAGAAAGTTACTCACTCATCTAGCGTACCTCCGTTCCATATGGTAGGGTAAAGGGTTTGGGTACTAATCGTTCCATTTGATACAACATGGTCAAATGACGAGGTATATACCAACTTTGGTGGATGGGAACCTCAAACAAATCCACCAATAGCATGTAATGCCCCTAGATCCAATCCCTAGCATTATATGCACCCTTCATCATGAAACCATTTTGGAATAACATTAATGTACTCACACATTACACATTATGGACCAAGAGTCTAAACACCAATCAGTGGTAACCGAACACCAATCCAGTGGTATCCTAAACACCATCCAGTGATCAACCTATACACTAGTTCAGTGGTAACCTAAACACCAATATGGTATCCCAAACATCATCTAGTGGTCAACTTATACCCCAGTTTAGTGGTCAACTAAGCACTAATCCAGTGGTCACCCAAACACTAATATAGTGGCAACCTAAACACCAGTTCAATGATTAACCAAAACATTACCAAATTACTAAAGCCTCAAAACAAACTTGAGCACTTTAAAATTACCTCAAAGCCTTAGATCAGACCTAAGCACTCTCCTTTCTTAAATCGAGGGCAATTGCAAAGTCATGCCATTAAATCTTGGCTCGTGCATTACTTCCTCCTATCTAAAAGCCTCAAAACCTGACCTAAGCACCTCGGATCACCAAAAGCATCAAACCTAACTTGAGCACCTCAGATCACTAAAAGCCTCAAACCTAACTGGAGCACCTCAAACTACTAGAAAGCTTTAGATCAGACCTAAGCACCTTCGCTCCTAAACTAGGGGCAATGCTCGAGTTATGCCATCAAATCTAGGCTTGTGCAATGCTTCCTCCTGCGAAAAAGCCTCAAAACAGACCTGAGCACGTCAAACTACCAAAAGCCTCAAAATTGACCTGAGCACCTCAGTCTACTAGAAAGCCTTAAAACAGATAGCACCATAAGTTACAAAAGGCTCAAAACTAACTTGAGCACCTCAGATTACAAAGCCTCAAAACATACTTGAGCACCTCAAACTACTAAAAGCCTCAAAATAGACCTCAGCACCCTAAATTACAAAAGCCTTAAAACAAACCCTACCACCTCAAAATAGTAAAAAGACTTAGATAAGATATAAGCACTACACTTCCCGAAACTGGGGGCAACACCCACTCATGCCATCAAATCTTGGCTTGCGCATCACCTCTTGTCCTAAAGCCTCAAACTTAACCTGAGCACACAACCTCTACAACGGATGTGTATTGATGCCCTTTTTTTGTTTGCTTCTATCAAAGAATAATAACAACAATGGCTCTACCTAATGACTTCAGAACACTGATGGAAGAGATGCTCCGAGAATAAGAAACCTATTTTAAACAATGCTAACAGAGCAGAATGCTTCCCTATAAAACACCATTGCTGCACAGAGAGAGACCATTATGGGGGAAGTAAGGACTTGGATAAGTGCAGTTAGAATGGCAATACTCCTCCCAACTCGATTGGGGGATCTAATGAATAGCAAGCTAATCCACCCAATGACGATCAGATTGCCTGAGGGTCGGTTATTGAGATAGGGGCCACTTTTAATGTTACTACCACCCCGAGCTAGATAGGGGATGATTCTACATCTCCAAAGATTAAAAAGATGATGGAGAAAATTCTTCGAGAAGTTCTTGAAGAGCATCAAAAAGTACGAAGACTTAATTGATGTAGACTCTCTCCTACTCTTTCTAGTGGCTAGGCTGCCTACCAAGTTCAAAATGCCCACCATGGACAAGTTTGATGGCACCACAAGCCCCAAGACTCACTTACAAATGTATGTGGGTGCCCTCACTCCTCTCGGTGTGAACAATGAGCTCCTAGCTTAACTCTTCTAGTAATCTCTCCCTAGTGCTGCTCTTCATTGGTTTGTTGCCCTAGACAATACCAACAAGAAGACCTAGGATGAGATTTGTAATGCCTTCAACCAGCAGTACCACTATAATATAGAGGTTGACATTACCCGAGGGATCTAGAGACAACTAAACAGGGACCTCCGAAATCTTTCTCTTCATTTCTCATAAGATGGAGAGGTAAAGCTACCCAGATGCTCAACCATCCTTTTGAATAGGATTAGATTGACATCATGGTTAAGAACTTGCTCCTTCTTATTAGAGTCACCTGATGACCTAGTACCTTCTAGACTTTTGAGCTCTCATTGCCACCGCAATTAATTAAAGAGGATTAAGCTTCTTCCTCTAGATATAGGAAGCCATAGACCAATTACCATGCAGTTCTTCTCGTCCCTTAGAAAAGGGGCAAGGTGGCCAATCTGACTGGCAAAAGACAACTTCCTCCTCCTCCACCAAGACCATTTGCTCCACCAGATAGATGCAAATTCATAAATCTTGGAGTTCCCCTCTCATTTATCTTTTAGAAGACTATGGACGATAAGTTGATATAGCCCACAGAACCCAGACCCTTGTCGAATCTAGTTTCAAAACACTACAACCTGAACTCTTTCTAGTCTTTTCATCAAGGACCTAGGCACAAGATAGATGACTATAAGACCCTGAGACATAAGGTCCAAGACCTGGTGGAGAGTGGCCAAATACTCCATGTTTGACCCAAACTAAATATAAACACCAACCCACTCCCTCATCACTAGAACAACATCCACATAATACACTAGGAATTAGATTCTGACTTGGCCTTCTTGATCCACACAATCATGGACAACTGATGCTGTGTCATAGACCTAAATGACGTACTTCAGGAAATCAATGCTATCACCTAAAGCAGGAGACAACACCCATCTCCTCCTCTCAAAGCTTTGTCCACTCTGGCCACTTTGGCCAAAGATATGCCCAGTTCAAGTTCCAAACCTCAACTTGAGAATTTGGTTTTGGAACAATTGAAGAAAACCAAAGCCAACATTTTTATATGGGGGTTGATTCAATCTTCTTTCATGCACTGCCAAGCTCTTGTCAAAGGCATGAATTAGTGTCAAACAACTGCTGACATCACCCAAAACCTTTGGTGGCTTCCATCACAAGGAATCCTCTAGCATTGGCTCTCTACTTTTTAGACCATGAGATCTCTACTAGAGGAGATCATAACCATGCTCTTTATGTCATAGTCCAAGCCAGGGGAAAGACAATACCTATGGTTTTGGTAGACAATTGGTCAACATTGAATGTCTGTCCTCTGAAAGTAGCTAGTTGTCTAAGTCTAACTATTGAAGAATTTATCTTTCGATAAGATAATGACGGCATATGACAACACTAGATAAGACTTATTGGGTGTGGCCAAGCTAGAAGTCACAATTTAGCCCACAGTTATGACTATCCCTGCCTACTTCAACCTCCTCTTAAGAAGGTTGTGGATTCATAAGGCTAAGGCATTAGCCTCTTCTATGCATCAAAAGATGAAGTTTCGCTATGGAAATGCAGTGCTAATAGTCAAAGGGGACTTGGCAAGAAAATAAAAAATTCCCTCTTTGACCCCATTATTAATGATTCAGCTTAAACCAGTAGTCTATCCATTGTCAGGATTCTCCTTTGATTTAGTTTAGTTTATGAAGCCAAAGCTGAGTAAAGAGATCTTCCCAATGGACTTTAATCCCCATAGTAAACCCATGACAGCTAACATGTTGAGAACTATGTGTCACTTTCCAAGAATGGGAGTAGGCTGCAACCAACACGGTATTGCCTCTTTTACTAAATATTCAATTGCTGAACATCCTTTTGATCTTTGATTTAAGCCGACAGATGAAGACTAGGAAGAGGTGGAAGATGCCAAGTAGAAGGCAAAAATGAGAGGTGAAACAAGGGACATTTTGATGCGCCCATACTTTAAAACCATCAATGGTCTTTTTATCAAAGAAGGGGAATTAGAACCCTACTATTTCTTTCAAGAACCTTGGTATTTCCCTTTAACTAAGAAACTAATACTTGGCTTTGAACTTCTTTGTTAGGCTCTCAGTAGAAGACTGTGAGCCTCTCTTCAAGCTCCAGATTGATTAGGAGGACAACATGGAGACATCCCTCTTTGACCTCTGTATGATTACTAATCAAGTGGAACCAGAACCCACAAACCTTATATAGCCCTTCGAAGCACCTTTACAAAATTGGTACCTAAAGGAGCGCATAGAGCAGTCCACCTTCCTTTTACTTGAACCTAAACCTGAGTCACAAACAGAACTTGAGTCAAATTCTAGTTCGGTATCTAGTTCAAAGTCTTTTGAGTCTTTTATGTCCTCTTTGTTAGAGATAGGAGATCTTTTTGTAGAACTCAATCTAATTGCCGATCATGGCACCTTTATCAATAATAAGAAGTTATAATTTTCTTGTTACCCTTTCTCCACCCTAAATGAGATTGCTAGCAAAACAGAAAATGAAAAGGAAATAAAAATAACAAAAGAACAAATAAACATTAGCGTAGAAAATGTACCAAAGCATAAATTTATTGTGCACGAATGTGATTTCAAATAAGAGTTAGCAGAGCACATCAAACAGTACTCAAAATTGTTTTGCATGGATAGCCAGTGATATGACCGGTATCGATCCTAACATTACTATTTATAAGATCCCTACATATGATCACATCAAGCTAGTGAAATAGAAACATCAGAAGTGGAAACTGAAAATCTCTCTCAGGATCAAAGAAGAAAAAACCAAGTTATTGGAAAATAACTTTATCGAGGCCATTGATTATTCGACTTGGCTAACATAGTATCAGTTCCCAAAAAAGATGGCAAGATAAGAATTTGCATTGACTACCGATATCTGAATAAGTTCTATCCTAAGGATGACTTTTCTCTTCCACATATCGACTTGCTTGTCGATAGAATGGCAGGGTCTAGTGTGATTTCAGCCATACATCTCTATGCAAGGTGTAATCATATACTAGTCAATCAACTAGATAAACCAAAAGCTTCGTTCATCATAAAACGTGGTACCGTCTACCACAAAATGATGCCATTTGTCTAAAAAATGCTGGTGCCACAAACTAGAGTACGACCACCATGATCTTCCATGACCTAATGGATAAGAATATCAAAGTGTATGTTGATGACTTAGTTGTCCACACTAGGGATGGGCCAAGTCACCTAATCGCCCTCGATCAGTTCTACTCCAAACTCCGACAGTACAATCTGAAGCTCAACCCTGCTAAATGCTTCTTTGAAGCTCCATCCAGTATCTTCCTAGGCTACATGGTATGCAAAAGGAGGATTGAGATTGACCCTCCAAGTCCAAAGCCATCATTGAGATGCAATTTCCTAAGATGGAAAAGCATATCAGGAGGTTCTTAGGCCGCCTTTAGTATATCAGCCGATTTGTCTCACATTTAGCTGACACCTATGGGCTAATCTTCAAGAAGCTGAGAAAAGATGCCCCGAAAACTTGGGATGACCAATGCCAGAAAGCCTTTGAATAGATCAAAGCATATCTACTCAATCCTTTGGTTCTCCAGCTTAGACTTGGAAAGCCACTCCTCCTCTACTTGTCAGTAATAGATGAAGCCATTGGGGCTATGCTAGCACAAGAAGCATTAGATTCTCACAAAGAGATTGTTGTTTACAATCTGAGTAAGCAAATGCTAGAAATAGAATTGAAGTAGAATAAGATCGAATAGCTCTACCTAGCCTTAGCATGGATTTGCATCAAGCTCCAGCAGTACCTTTGCTCCTACACTACTCACGTAGTTGCTGACCAAATTCCCTTAAAATTCATTATGGAGAGGCCGATTCTGGACATTAATATGACTAAATGGGCTACCATCTTTATAGCCTTCGATCTGAAATTTATTATAAAGAAAGCAATCAAAGGCAGTGTGATAGCAAATCACTTAGTTGCGTTTCTTGGTGATGCCGATGTAGTAGACATCAAGTTTTTGGATGATGACATTCTATAGATTCAGACAGATCAGTGGAAGATGTACTTCGACGGGGCCTCCAACCATCAGGGTTATAGCAACGGCATAGTCATAATGACTTCCGGGGGAAGACTACCCTTCAACATTAAGTTAAAAATAAGGGAATCAGTGCCAATAGACTCAGGAACTAGGGCAATCAGTGCCAACAGTCCAGAATTAGGGCAACCAGTGCCAATAGATCCAGAAAATAGGGTGACCAGTGACAATTCAAAAAATTGGGCAATTAGTGCCAATAGACTCAGTAACTAGGGCAATCAGTGCTAATGATCTAGAATCAGGACAACCAGTGCCTATAGATCTAGAAAAATAGGGCGACCAACACCAATTCAAGAAAAAGTGCAATCAGTGCCAACAGACTTAGTAACTAGGGCAATCAATGCCAACGATCTAGAATCAAGGCAACCAATGCCAATAGATCCAGAAAAATAGGGTTACCAATGCCAAGCTAGAGGTGATCGACAAGGTGATCAATGCCAAATCAGGGTGATTAATGCCATTAGACTCAAAACAAGGTGATGAGCGCCAAGACCATTTAGAAAAAACAAGGTGATTGACACCAACTTGACAAAAAAATAGGATGACTAGTGCCAATCCAGTAAACAAGGTGACTAGCACTAATTCAAAAAATAGGGCGATCAGCACCAAGACAAACACTTACAACAAGTCAGCCAGCGCTAGAGCATCCAGCAAATAGGGCGACCAATGCCAATGCACACACAACAGGGTTTCCAAACCATTAATGGGTATTCAGACTAATCAACATGGTATTCAGGCCATCAACAGGGTTTTCAGAACCACTCCAGAAGCATTCAAGCTTAAAATAAAGTTTTTAGACTCACAATAGGGTTTTTAGACCATTAACAAGGTATTTAGACTAACTACCATGGTATTTAGGCCATCAATAGGATTTTCAGACCAACTCTAAAAGCATTCAGGCTTAAAAAAAGTTTTATACTCACAATAAGGTTTTTAGGCCATTAACAAGGTTTTTATACCAACTCTAGAAGCATTCAAGCTTAAAATAGAGTTTTCAAACTCACAAAATGGTGTTCAAACCAACGCTAAAAGCATTTAGGCTTAAAGGAAAGTTTTTAGACTCACAACAAGGTTTTCAGACCAACTTTAGAAGCATTCAAGCTTAAAATAGGGTATTCAGACGAACTACTTGGGTATTCAGGCCATCAATAGGGTATTCTGAGCAACTATAGAGGTTTTAGACTCACATAAGGGTATTAAAACCTATCAGACTCCTACCAAGACTACTTACAAGGTCAAAGGAGGTCGCCATCAGACAATCAGACTCCTATTAGGACTACCTACGGGGTCACAGGAGGTCACCATCAAACAATCAGAATCCTACCAAGACTACCTATAGGGTCAAAGGAGGTAACCATAAGAAAATCAGATTCCTATCAAGACTACCTACAAGGTCAAAGGAGGTAACCATAAAAAAATCAGACTCCTACAGGATAACCTATAGGGTCACAAGAGGTCACCATCATACAATTAGACTCCTACTAGGACTACATATAGTGTTAGAGTAACCATCAAAAAATCAAACTCCTATCAAGACTACCTACAGGGTCAAAGGAGGTAACCATCAGACAATCAGACTCCTACTAGAACCACCTA
This sequence comes from Jatropha podagrica, assembly GCA_947857235.1. Classification (NCBI taxonomy): domain Eukaryota; kingdom Viridiplantae; phylum Streptophyta; class Magnoliopsida; order Malpighiales; family Euphorbiaceae; genus Jatropha; species Jatropha podagrica. The sequence goes on from CANUEP010233433.1 coordinate 8,862, forward strand.
TAGGGTCAAAGGAGGGTATAAAAACAATCAGACTCCTACCAGGACTATATATAAGGTCAAAGAAGGTAACCATCAGACAATCAGACTCCTACCAAGACCACCCATAGGGTCAAAGGAGGTCACACCAACAATCAGACTCCTACTAGGACTACATACAAGGTAAAAGGAAGTAACCATCAGATAATCAGACTCTTACTGAGACCACCTATAGGGTCAAAGGAGGGCACACTAACAATCAGAATCCTATCAAGACTGCCAATAGGGTCTAAGGAGGTCACTTGGATAACTCAAAATTAGCTGAATCCAACTGTCTCCAAAAACATGTTCTTGAAATCAGATAAGACTCATCTAGAATATTCCAGACATCACCATGACCTACTAGTTTGTGGTTTCCAGATAAGAAATCCAATTAGAAGTGAAAAATAGGGGGGTCCATAAGCTTAGACCTTGATCAACCTTGATCTTTTAGAGGGGGCAAACTGTTAACCATAATTTCAGCACTAGAGCATGGGAACTAGGCATAATATGCTAAGCCAAAGGCACCATGTTTCCCTTACATGGTGTCAAGAGTAGGAAATTCTATCACGATTTCAACACATCAAGAATTAGCACAATTGGGCATCATTCAAAACTCGAACCAACTTTTAGAAGTTAAAGGTTCACAAATCGAAGGTAGCTTCACCATAAGTTTCAAAGCATAACAGGCCTAACCTAAGACGTCGTAGGCCTCAACCATAGTACCACGACATAGGGAATTCCATTACAATTCCAACACATCAAGAATCAGCTCAATTGAACATTATTTGGGCCTTGAACCATCATCTAGAAGAGACATAGTGCAAAAGAATCAGAATAGAGGGCCTAGATGCCAACCACCTACAAAATGGCACCAACCACCTCCAAATCAGCCCCAAATATGGATAATAGTGGGGGTAGGCTGGTACCAAATGGGGTCATTGGTGCCAATTTTTAGATCATCAGCATCGATTTTGGCACGCTAGACAACCCCTTTTTCTTATAAAAAGGCACTTCCAACTCTCATTTCCTCACCTCTTATGGCTTGATTGAGTGTTTCTCAAGCCTTAATGACTCCTTCTCTCCCTGAAGAGTGATTCTAAGTCCAAAAGTCTAATTTTTGCTCTTCTTCCTTAATTGAGCAAGAACCCGACTTAATTCTTAAATGCTAATCTTTTCAACATTCAATAAAACTTTGTTCTTCCTTAGGCCAAAGCTACTAGTTTGGGTCCTTGTGCCTATCCTTAGCAATATTTTAGAGCAAGATTTGATCTTCTTAATCAAGGAGGTGAACTAAGGAACTTTGAAGTTGCATACATGTGCAAGCTAATCTCTCAACCCCGACCTAACGTAGGGTATAATCACAAAACTCAAACTTTGCCCATTAAGCTCGGTCTATCCAGTACCTTATAAACTATTAAACCTAGTCCAATTGGCACTATGCATGCTGTAAGCCCGATCCATCTGACAAACTAAGCCCGGTCTACTCGATAAAACCTCAAAACTAGTTTTTGAACTAAAGCCCGAAATCAACTGGCACACCAGTAAGCCTACTCTAAGAGTGGCATATTCAAAACCCTACCATCCTTATCAATGATAGAACTTCATGTGCCCTGATCCTCATACAAATGAGGTATGAAGGCATACGTACGATTTCAGCCTAGGTAGTAGGTCCTCGGCTGAACTGACTGGTCAGGACTTAAGGGCTTTTACCTTATATTTTCCTAAAAAATAAAGACAAAGTAAGGTAGCGAATCTAACATAATGCACACAGTCAAAGCGCTCCAAAGAGCCAACTAGACATCACTTAAGTGCCAAATAGATCCAACTAGACAGTGGGCCTTTCCCATGGTGCTCAGGTGGGGGCTTACACCCCTATATATTAAAGAAAATCCTCTCCAGAGGTGGTGTCATCCTGTCAAACATCGATGGCAATGAGTTCATCAATCCATGTAACTTGGATAAACTCAAAAGATACATCGTGTGAATGCATTCAAGCATTAGCACTAGAAATATTGCTCCGTATATCATTATTAACGCTGAACTATAGTAACCTGACTCTTGAAAATATGTTCCAAAAGTATGAGATACATAGGTAGCCCAATCTGTGGATGTATCCATAATAATAACAACACATTTTTGCCCCTCTTCTTTCAAAAATTTTAGAAGCTTGCTAAGTCGAAAACCCAAAAGGGTAGCTTAGGCAAAAATTAGGGTAGCTTGCTAGGTTGAAAACATGAAAGGCAATAATTAAGGCTTAAAAGCAACAAAATTATTAAGGATCATTCCCTTTTACTTGTCTTAGATCAGTACAACCTATGTAAAAAGACAATCACAAAAGCCCTATCATTCAAGAATCTATCTCTGTTATCAGTCTATCTATGTCAGTCATATGTATATCCACTATCGAGAGTGTCAAAAACCAAAAGTATGTCAACTGAACCTTCTATACTATCTTAAAGCCCTCACAAAAAAATACAGGTTGAGTTAAAAATCAAAAAACAAAAGTCCTACCCTATCAAAATAAGGTCGACATGCACCGAGGGACTAGGCAAACCGTCTGCATTGCCTCGAAGGCACCTCCCTAGAGTCACCAAAATCCTCAGGGTCAACTCGTCCGATGGAATCTAAGGTCGTCTTAGTCATCGCCCTGAGTCTAGCATCCATCTCCTGAGTTAGAGTCACACTATGCTCCCTCTCTTGAATGCCATGCTAAAAGGCCCACCAAGCCTCATAAGCAGTAGTGTTGCCCCCAGAAACTATAGCCTCAACCACATTAGCTGCTCTCGACCAGCTACACAAGATAGCCATAGTAATTTGAGGAGAGATCAGTATATCCCAAAAAAGAGCTCCAACAGTCGGTAATCCCTGAACATGTCCCATCTGTCTCATTAGCTTGGAACCAGGATAGAATGTGATGCTATCCATGCCTAGCAGATAATGAGACACACTACCTAGTTGGAGCTCTTTATTGGGACATATTGATCTCTCCTCAAATTATTATGACTATCTTACGTAGTTGGTCGAGAGCAGCTGTGAACACTCAATTTTTTCAGGCTCAAAAGCCTATTTTCCCGGACTGCAAACAGCCCGGCTGGACCAAAGGCCATTTTGGAAATGCATCGAAAGTATGCCAATATGGTACTTGAAACGTCTGGAAATTTACGAGGATCGCAGAACTGGTCTTGGAATATTTTTTGGAGGTCCAGAACTCCCGAAAAACCTTCCGGAAGGAAAAAGAGAGAGAGAACGGGACACGCCCGCCGTCCGCGGCGGGCGCCCGCCCTCGGGTCCGTTTTCGCCTATAAAAAAGGCCCTCGGGCTCAGTTCTCAGCACAGTCTGTGTTGACGGACATTCCCTTTCTCCCTTACGCTCCTTGCGATTCTTTTACTGCTTTTCTGCATTTTTAGTTTCTGCATTCTTGTTTGTTATTTGGTCACCTAAAATAAACCAATTAATAAACC